>OU015496.1:195128429-195193429 GCA_907164885.2 Dolomedes plantarius | reverse complement strand
GATGGGGGCTTTGGCCTCCTTTTACCCTTTAATCCCCTAGATCACCCATGCCTGCCGTATCAACTCTCCATTTGACGTGATAGTTTCAAAGACGTTTACAGCTGATATTTACCGACTTTACCTCAGACGTATAATTCGAGACGGTTTGAACGAAGTATTTTGCTGATGTGACTTCTCCACGGATTACTTATCAATTTTTCATGACGTGCCGAGGACTCAGTTGAGATATACAAATTGTTGGATTATTCTGTTTAGAAGTCTGCATTCATTGAGTACCATTTTTTTTTGTTGTGTCAATATGTGTTCAGTTTCACTAAACGATATTGTGCCAATAGCACAAGCACTCAGCTGTGCACCAACTAAAAGTATTAAATTGTTGTTTTCGATTTGTTCTGATGATACATTTGATCGTTCATCCCGATCTAAATTACGCAATTTTCAGAATTTCCCTGTAACTTTCGATTTGAATTCGCGAAAGAAATCCATCCTTAAAACATATTCATTAAATGATTTTATCTGTGTTGCTAATATTTTGCATATTGATTCCGACGGTTCTAAAGACAAACTATGTGATTCCATTTTTGACGCACTTTCGAATTTAACTTCTTTTCCACCGATTTCTGACTTCGGGGATGAGAATGACGAAGTAGCGCCAAGTTCTTTCGCGCAGACACAACAATCAGAGACGGCTGATGCTCTTGCCACAGTCGAAAACGCTTATACGAATTCTTTTTCGCCTAAACAACAATCCGAAATTGACACTTCCGTTCCTTATTCTAATTTATGGCTTGTTTTGAGAGATGTTTCCTGTTCTATGCGAAAATTTACTGGTAACAATGCGTATACTATTCAAAGTTTTTTGCGCGACGTAGAGGATAATTTATCTCTTTTACCAGGATTAACAGATCAGCATAAAGTGATTTTTGTCAAAACTAATCTTTCTGGATCCGCTAAATTATTTATTCAGAGCCAACGTAATCTAAACACTTTGAGTTCTTTAAAAGAAGCTTTAATTGAGGAGTTTGGTTCGAAAATTACGAGCGCTGACTTACATCGACAGTTGCGAAATCGAAAGTTAAAACCAAATGAATCTCTTACAGAATATTTAATTGCTCTTCGCGAGTTAGCTTCGCAAGCCCTTGACTTTGCCGTGGACGACGCTAGTATAATTGAGTATTGCATAAATAATATTCCAGACGCTCCGTGTAATAAATTAATTTTGTATGGTTGTACTAACTTTACGGAATTCAAACAGAAACTCAAAATTTATGAAAAGATTTTTGACAGAAATAGATGTAAATCCTCAACTGACCATTTCGGTTCTAACTACATACCTCGTAAACGTGATGACATGTATCATAAAATTTCAAACCCAAGACGTGAGATGAAACCAGAAGCATTTCGTCCTCATGCTCAAAGTAAACAAATATGCTATAATTGTTTTAATTTTAACCATTTATCTAAATTTTGTCCAGACAAACATCGCGGTCCAAAATGTATTTCTTGTGGAAATTTTGGCCACATCGCCGCAAATTGTTCAAAATCAAATGATTTACACACAGAGAGAGAAACTAATGTTAATACGCTGAATTCAACTGCTTCAAATTTAATGTACAAGGATGTTACACTTAACCATGTCTCTTTCAACGTGTTAATCGACACAGGTTCGATGGCTACGATTATGTTAAAGCGAGCGTATACTAAAATTGGATCTCCTGTTCTTAATAACTCTAGTACATTGCTTACGGCTTTTGGCAATGGAAAAATTAAGCCGCTTGGTTTTTTCAAATCCCAAATCGTTATTGATGGTCAATTGTTTACCGCTGATATTTGTGTTGTTGACGATAATACTATGCCAGTAGATTTGATAATTGGTATGAATGTACTTGCACAGGCTGAATTCACTATCACTAAAGACGGACTTTCGATTCATAAACCTTTAGATTTTGACGTTATAGACGAAGACGTTACTCTTATTAGTAATATATTGGTAATAGATGATTCTAGCCCTGACATAGGCCCTAGTGCTACTAAACAACAGAGAAATACCATTCAACACCTCGTGACCAATTATAAACCCCATAAAATCAAAACTACTAATATTGAAATGCATATACAAGTTGATACTTCGACTCCCATCTGCTACAGACCACGACGTTTACCATTTACTGAGAGAGATATTGTAGATAAACAAGTTAATACTTGGATTCAGGACGGCATAATAGAACCCTGTTCATCAGACTACTCGAGTCAGGTTGTTCTTGTTAAAAAGAAAGACGGAACCCCACGACTTTGCATTGACTATAGACAATTAAATAAACATATAGATAAAGATCGATACCCTTTACCTCTCATTGGCGACTTACTCGACAAACTTCAGAATGCTCGTGTTTTCAGTACTCTAGACCTTAAAAATGGATTTTTCCATGTTAATGTTCATAAAGACAGTCGACGTTATACTTCCTTAGTGACACATTCAGGTCAGTTTCAGTTTCTTAAAGTTCCCTTTGGTCTTTGTACATCACCTTCCGTATTTCAGCGATTTGTTAATACAGTCTTTAAAGATCTCATTGTATCAGGTCAGATATTGTTGTATATGGATGACTTAATCATTCCTGCTAAAGATGAAGAGGAAAATATTGAAAAAATAAAATCAGTCTTTTCTGTCGCTTCTGACTACGGTCTTGAGATAAACTTTCGAAAATGTAAATTCCTTCATACACAAATTGAGTTCCTTGGCCATATTATTCAAAACGGACAGTTATTTCCCTCCCCTCTTAAAACAGCCGCCGTTCTAAATTATCCGGAACCAAAAATCAAAAAGACGTCCAATGTTTCCTTTGTTTGGCTGGTTATTTCCGTAAATTTATCCAAAACTTATCAGTTATCGCTACTCCTCTATCTAACCTTCTAAAAATATCTACTATTTTCCATTTTGGTGTAAACGAGAAAAATGCTTTTCATCAATTGAAGCAATGTTTGGCTAATAAACCCGTTCTTAATATTTATAATCAGAAAAGCGAAACTGAATTGCATACTGACGCTTCTATCCATGGTTTTGGATGCATTCTTCTTCAGAAATCCACTGATGATAACTGTTTTCACCCTGTATATTTTGCAAGCAAATCTACATCCGACGCTGAGAAAAATTACTCAAGTTATGAACTCGAGATGTTAGCCGTAATTCATGGATTAAAAAAATTTAGAGTGTATCTACTTGGTCAAAAATTTACCATAGTTACAGACTGTAACGCCTTCAAACTCACTATGAGCAAGCGCGATCTCAGTGCTAAAATTGCTCGATGGGCACTATTATTAGAAGATTATTATTATACAATTAAACATCGACTGGAGCGAAGATGGCTCATGTTGATGCGCTAAGCCGCTATCCGACGATGCTCATTACCGCCGATTCACTGACTTTCAAAATACAAAATGCTCAGTCACACGACCCTAACATTCAAGCAATTAAAGAAATTCTTCAAACTAAACATTATAACAATTATTTTATCAAAGCAAATGTTCTCTACAAGTTAGTTGACGGTTACGAAGTGCTAGTCGTTCCAGACTCTATGCAAGACGGCATTATCAGAGACGCACACGAGAATGGACATTTTGCTACTAAGAAAATTGATGAGCAACTCAAACAACAGTTTTACATACCTAATTTAAAAGATAAAATTGCCAGGTGTATTGCCAACTGTATTCCATGCAACTTGACGAACCGCAAGTGTGGTAAACAAGAAGGACTCCTACACCCTTTACCAAAAGAGGACACCCCACTCCATACATATCATGTCGATCACTTAGGTCCTCTCGCTACTACTTCTAAACGCTATAAATATATATTCGACGTTATCGATAGTTTCACCAAATTTGTATGGCTTTACCCGACGAAATCAACTGACGCTGCAGAAGTACTCTCTAAATTAAAAATTCAACAACAAGTGTTTGGAAACCCCGTCCGTATTATTTCCGATCGAGGATCTGCCTTTTTATCTAATGCCTTTAAAGACTTTTGCGACCACGAGAACATCCAACATTTGACTATAACCACTGGTCTTCCTCGCGCAAATGGACAGATTGAACGTCTCAATTCTATAATCATTTCTGTTTTATCCAAATTGTCCATCCAAGATCCTACGAAGTGGTATACTCATGTGGCTGACGTCCAGCAAATTAATAACTCAACTTTCCAACGCAGCATTAAGACGACTCCTTTTGAACTGCTTTTCGGTACAAAAATGCGTGTCCGCAACAATCTCCAAATCACAGACCTGTTGAATGCCGAAATACAAACTGAGTTTATAAATTCACGTGACGACCTCCGAAAAGACGCCAAACAACAGATTTTAAGAGTGCAAGACGAAAACCGTAAAACCTACAATCTACGACGAAAGTTACCTCCGAAGTTCAAGTTGCACGATCTTGTCGCCATAAAACGCACCCAATTCGGACCTCGTTTAAAACTCCATCCAAAGTTCCTCGGACCCTACAAGATCATCAAGCTTAAGCCCAACGACACCTACGATGTTCAAAAGTGTGGACATTTCGACGGACCCATGCATACCAGTACATGCATTGAGTTCATGAAACCGTGGACTATTAACTTTACATAACATACTTTGATTTTTGAACTATATCTTCATTATTATTTTTTTTCTTTTTTCAGGAATCTTCATTAGCCAGGATTGTTTTGCTGTTTAGATGTTACTACAATTAGTGTTCTATTTTTCATTTTCTTTTCCAGCTCATTTTGCTAGTATTATAACCTATGTGTATTTCTTATAACTTTTATACTTTTTTTTTCATTTCGTCATAATAAATTGTCACCCGTATTTGTTTGTACCCCTACCAGCATCTGGGGGCAGATGCTTTTTGTCGGATGGCCGATGTGGGATGCCATCCATACAGCCCCATGCATGCCACTCTCATATGGAGTGCGCCCCTGTAACCCCGGCGAGCGCCACCTAGCGGGAGCCGCGAAGAACAGAAGAGATAGACGATGTTGTGCTACCGACGAGCGTGCACGTGTGTGTGCCGCGTTGCTTGTTTTTCCCCCCTTTTAGACGTTAGTTCCCCCTGTACATAATGCCCCTCTTTAAATAAATGTTACATATGTTAACACTGTTTGTGATTATTCCCCACATATATATATATATATATATATATATATATATATATATATATATATATATATATATATATATATATATCTGTAATATCCTTGACAGGGCGATGCTCAACAGGCTGGTGAACTCGAACTATTCCAGTTATCATGTAGAAAACCTCAATTCACATTTTGTAGGCGTGGGGAGTGTCAGTCGTGGCACCGGGGGAGGCGAAACGAAGATTTGATTCAAACCAACGTCAGAAAGGAAGAGGCGGTTTTGTTATCCAAAATACAAACTTTTATCGCTGGAGAGTCCGCTTGACATCTCTCACTTGGGATAAACACTCATACAGTAGATCAACATTTTTCCGTCTCCTTGTCCGGAAAATGCCAGAGATACGGGAAAATCCCCACAGCGCGAAACCTGCGTCTTTCCAATACCAATGCTTCCCCACAAAGAGACAAAAAGAGAGTAACTTTCTGGGCCGAGTACGAGTGAAACTGCACTCCTGATTGGGCAGTTCACGACACATGACCTCAACGTCAGACATTCGAGAAGCCTGTGGAACATTCTTCATTAAAAAACAGTGTTGGCGCGTGGCTTTAGGGGGAAATCTAATAGTTTATTTTGGCTATTTCAAGATTGAATTCAGGTTGAGGGGAGTTATAATATTGCTATAATATAAAAGAATTTTGAATAGGCATTTCCTTTAATGGTTATAAAACTTATCGTTTCATATATATATATATATATATATATAAGAGTTAGCTGATACCCTTTCAATTGCATCATAGTAGAATCCTGCATAGTTTGTGATCTGTTTCACAAATTGCACGGTGTAGAGTTTGGATAAGTTCCTCAAAATAAAAGCTTCAAAACTCCAGGTATTCCAAATGTCTGGCTTTAGGTTTTTCAAAAATGCTAAGATGATCACAAGGTTAAGTTTGGAGTTAGTTACAGTAAAATATGAAGAAATTGACTAATTAGATCAATAGGTAATAATTAATGATTTTCATATTATGCCCCCTGGCCGGAACGACTCCAGACCAGGTCCATAGATGGCAGCGGGCAGAAGTATACGACTCGGGTTAACAATAGCACCAGAAGCACCGGAGTCCGACTTGGCCAGGTTCCACCACAATTTTCACTGAGAAACCCTCCCTCCGCCCGGGAGCGACATCTAGATGGTTCGCCCTTTCCTCCATCCACTGACCTCGTGCAAGGACTTTCCTATCTACGGATTTCACATGCCCGTTTCCGGCCTAGACATAGAGATATTGACTGGAATTCCTCGGGATTCGAACTGAACACCTCTAGTCCGAATCCCAACTCCGTAGCATTAGTTATGTGGGGCCATAAGCAATGTAATTATCATTTAATTATCAGTTGCAAAGTTCCTCGTTCTGTAAGATCGAATACATTTCAAGATTTTAGCTCAGGGTTGCGGGGGAGATATGTTACGTAAATTAAGAAATTTAAGGGGGACGTACTTTTTTTAAATTTTCTTGGCTTAATCACACCTTGACTACCTTGGCACACTCTGGCTTAATCACATCTCGGATAATCTACAGAGATTGCAGATTCAAATAATAACTGCCTCTCTCTACGACGATAACGCTGCCAGATGCAACACTTCTTTTAATTCTGTAGTGTCTATGTGTATCGCTTTGTACATCTGTAATTTAAACATCTTTATGTCGGAGTGAAATTTTTCGTGATTTACCATCTTTAAGATAATCCATGGTCAGTCGTATAATGAGCACCATTCCGTCTGCTAGGCTTTGTTCAACGGCTAGGCTGCTAGGCTTTGTCTGCTAGGCTTTGTCTGCTAGGCTTTGTTCAACGGCTAGGCTGCTAGGCTTTGTCTGCTAGGCTTTGTCTGCTAGGCTTTGTCAACGTTCCACGGTCGAAATGCAGTTCTTGGTGTCTAGATTTTTTTTGTTGTGTGTGTGTGCATAGCTCCAGAAGTTAAGTGGCGTGTGGGAGCTCCCAGCAAAGGAAGAAAATTATCTCATATCTCCAGGCTATCTAACCTATTTATTCTATTCAAAACACAAAGTTAACAAAATGCAAGCAACACCATAAGGACAATGATATTTTTTATGCCTGTGGACACGTGTTAAAAGTTCCCTGTTTTTTACATAGAAGACATTTTTTTCGACAGCAGAATTTTGTAATGCACCTTCCAAATATTTCAATGTACTATAGTTATTGTTTCAATACACTTAAAGTCATGATAAAATATCTATTTACGAATGTTTTAAAAAATCGCATCCCGTGGGGAAATATTCTCGTATCCTTTTGAGAGAGAAACCTGCAACTCCAATTATGCGTTTCTCCAGAACAATAAAAGCAATGCAAAAGTAAATCTTTGTTTGGTCTGGCGAATACATTCTTTAAAAAAGGCTTTACTTAGTACTGAAGCTTCTGATCTGCACACAGAACTGCTTACAGACTTTTTTACGCCCGCCCGGACATTTTCATCAGAAGCAATTCACGTGGGAAAAACAAACAGCACTTTTAAAAAACAAGAAACAATCTGTTTTTTTCTCTTTCCAGAAAGGGATATCGGTCTCTTATCCAGCAGAATTCCTTTCCAGTGCTTTTGCAAATATTTTGCTTGTAAATTGCCTGAAGCGTATTTATTCAAAAAGCTCGTACGTAACCATGATGTAAAGAAATTAGTTCACTTCAAACTTACGTTCAGACCCAAGGACGGAAGCATGAAAGCAAAGTAATGTTGAAAATTTTGCGATTCAAAATGTACTCTAATAAAAAAATATTACATCTTTTAAACCTTCTTTATTCAAAGACTCATTTAAAAAGAATAACTGACGCATGGAAAGAAAAAAAACTTTTACACTTTAACGCACATCATGAAAGATGCGAAATAGGAAAAAACGAACTTTTCTCCAAACACTTGAGACATTTCTCCCTCCATCATAAAACACTGGAAATAAGACCGTTGAGATATAGATGTCACATACACACGCACGCTAGAAATACGCAATGGATCCTCGAGTTTGATTATCTGGGAATTTTCCCTCAATAATTGAGCAGATATTTGACTGGTACTTCAAACACAAAGCCTCTTGGAATTGTTATTTGATATTTTTGTTGTTTCTTTGTGAGAAGAATGGACAGCTATTAAGCCAGGAGGGGGTGTGACCTTACGAATCCTAGCACTCAAACCCAACTACTAAATCATTTCAGCAATGTAAAAGAATTTCATCTTATGGATTTCGTTATAAAAGAGCTTATTTGCGTAAACAGACTGTATCCAAAACATAATAGGAAAATCTAAGATTTATTTTTATTACTTATAATATATTTGTATTGTGCTATTAACCTCGCAAAATTTACCAGATATAATTATAAAAGGTAAATAAATAATAGATAATTAATTTCAATTATTAACGGGGGTTTTATTGAAAACTATCGAATGTCAAATATTTTATATCGGGATCATATTTAGTCCCTTAGAGAAAAACACTTGCCGAATAAGATGCATCAGTTAATAATTTCTAAAATTCTTTTTATAAAGCTCATTTCAGAAGATAAGGATGCGGTTAGGAAAATAATTTCAATACAGCCATTAGTAGTTTTAAGCAACAAAAGAATATTTCGGGTTTGGAATTCTGAGAATTCTGTTCCAATTTTGGCATTTTTCTTAGTTATATCTCATAATTGCTCGATTTCAATAGTTTCCAGATCATTTCTAATATCGAAAAGCTTTTGTTTTGGTCTAGGACTAGATTGGAAACCTATTAACTGCATTTCAAGGTCCTTCCAATTGAAATTTTTCAAAAATCGGCCGTCCGATTGCCAGTAAAATACTTGTTTACCACCTGTAGCACGCGTGTCATAGATTTTCCTTCTATTCACCAGATCATCCTGTCTGCCAAGGTAATCTGGGATTCTGAATACCCTCCCTTGCACTTTCTTTCAGTTTTTTTTTTTTTTTTTTTTTTTTTTTTTTTTTTTTTTTTTTTGCGTAAAATTCACAACCTATCGATGCAACAAATTCATGAACGTTAGCCCCATAATTTAAATTTTATTATTGACAACATCTTCTTTTTCGATATGGAATATTTTTCCTATTTATTTTCCAACGGCCCACCAATGTTCTTCACTCTGCCAAGGGCCCTTATAACTATGTCTATTGTTTCGTCTATCCTGAATTCCTACTGAATATGTTTTCCAGGTTTGCTATGTTTATTGATCAAGTTTACTAACACAAATAATGTAAATAATTCGACACGAAATAAAACGTATAAAGAGGACATAGGGCCTGTTCACATAGGAGTCCGTTGCGTTGCGTTAAGGAAAAGATGACGTTGAGACGAAAATAAACCAATCATAGGCGTTAAAAATTTCATTGCTAATCGTTTGGAGGTATATGATTGGTCTATTTTCGTCTCAACGTCATCTTTTCCTTAACGCAACGCAACGCAACGGACTCCTATGTGAACAGGCCCATAGACTGCCGAACAAATTAACAGAAAACCTACCCTAGCGTTGAAAATTTTAACTTTTCAATATAAGATTACGCAGTTGCAACAAATCCTCATACTGAAAACGGACAAATATAATTAAAAGTAAATAATTCAACAAAGCAAGATAGTTATTAGCAGGAAGAATGTAGACAAATATAAACAGAAATCACGCACTTAGGATTCAATGCACTATAATGTGTGGTGATGATAATTAATAGTTCATTAAATAATTAACGTTTATTTTAATATCGGGTTTTGAGATAATTAAGTTAGTAAAGTAAGTAATTAAATTTTAGTAACAGTTATGCTTTGTATAAATAAATTTATTAAGCCTCTGCTAAATGTTTTGATGGTTAAACTTGTGGTGATCAAATGTTAGTTGATTTGATTAATGTCATCGCATTTGGAGAAGCGTGCGCAAGTTTCTCTAAATGTTTTGACATTGTGAAGAATTAAGTTGAAATAGAAATAGATCATCACATGTTATACCTTATTGTTAAAATATTGATAAATTGATAAGCCTTATTTATAAACCTTGTGAGTGGCTGGTGCATATTTTTGGCTAGTGAATTTTACTTCAAAGGTTGAAGAAATTTAGTTACACGGTAAAAGTTTTAGAAATATTCATTGTTTTTCTTTCTTTCCCTAAAATTGAGCTTGTGCCTAGCAACAGGCTTCGGTCGCTATCTTTTGATGGCCGCTGTCCTTGGTAATTTGATATGCCCGGTCTTCGCCATTTCTTCGTGACGCACAACCAATCCCCCCCCCCCCCCCTCCAGAGAGGAGAAAGGATTAGAATACCAGAACGTGCGGAAGAATACATCGTCGAGTGAATGACCAGGGCACCATGAATTAATTTTAATCAACAAGAACGAGAGGGGGGGGAGGTGAATAATAAATTGTATAACAATTTGCAGAGTCCAAGAGTGCAACGTGTAGCCTTCCCCCTCATTTCTATTATTTGCAATTCATGGCGCGCCGACGGACTACTTTGTATGGAAGCTGATTTTACGCGACTGATGCAAGTGGTGACAAGGTGCTGACTCGGGAGCGGGAGAGTTTTAAATAGATTTTTTTTCTGGATTCTGGACTGGTAGCGAGACGGACGTGGGACCCCGGCTAAGGGCTCCATGTTTGACTTGGCGTCATGGGCCTAATAAAATGGTCACTCAGTTTCCCCAATAGTTTTATTTTTTGCTGCAGCATTTAATATGGTAATATGATTTTAATTTCCTTTTTTTTATTTATTGAATTTTTCTTTAGTTTTCCTTTTGATTTTTTTCCTTAATCACTTTTCATTTAAACGGGTTTTTTTTTCTCACCAGCCACCCTTATTAGTAATTGATTTTATTGCGACTTCTCTGAATATGTTCATGTGAATAATTTAATGTTATGAAGGCTCTATACTATTAATATTTTGTAATCGTTGATTGGTGGAGAATCATGCAAAGTCTAAGATTAGTCGTCAGTGTAATAAAATTGTTATTTTTATTCTGTAAAGTTGTGTCATGTCGGTCTTTGCCTTTGAGTTAATTTTCTGATTTTCAGCTTTAGGTTTTTTTTATGTCAGCAGATTTGATTTTCTTGAGTTTTCTTTTAGGTGAAGTAATTTTATTTTTAGGTGTGCTCCAATGTTAGATAAGTAATTTTATTAGATTTAAATTCATTTTTCTTTTGGCTCATTAATCACCACAGTGATGCAACAGTAAGTCGAACCAAGTGAAAATTTTAATTATTATTATGGGTTATTGCATTTAATAAAAAGCACAGCGCAAACTTTTCCATCTACATAAATGTACTAACCACTATGGCTATTATTTGAAGTAGATTTTAATTGAAACGTAGTATTAATTGTAAATTGATATTAAAGATTGTAAAGAGTTATCCTACCTATCCTATCCTATATTCTATTTCCTAATTAGTAGTTATTAATTCAAGTTTAAATTACCCCATCACAATATCGTCGCCACAATGCAAGATTCTGTAGCAGTAACGGAACTGAACCATATATCGAGGAAACCGATTGGTCTCGTCATCAGGAGGCCTAACCAAATCAGTTACCTCCTATTCAGAAAGCCCTATTCAGAAAGTTCCCCCTTGAGGTAACTAATTTGGTTAGGCCTCCTGATGACGAGACCAATCGGTTTCCTCGGTATATGGTTTAGTTCCTTTACTGCTACAGAACCTTGCATTATGGTGCGTTGAGCCTTAAGTGCGTGATTTTGGTTTATTTTTGTCTGCATTCTTACTGCTAACAATTACCTTGCTTTGTTGAATTATTTACTTTTACTTATATTCAAGTTTACTAAGTTTGCTATGTTTTCTGCAGAAGTTTTCTCAGTTACTGCTTCACTAAGTTTGCCACATTTATTGATACATCTTTTTGATAATGATGTTTTATTTTTCTAGAATTAGTTATTTTGGTCTTTCAATGTTCTTTCCACGGTGGGGCTCCACTACAACGACACGCTGGATCGAACCCGCGTCCTAACAGATAGACCAGAGGTGGGGAACGCTCGGCCTCCGTGATCTTCTCTTGCGGCCTTCATAAAAGCTAGCACTTGAATTAATTAATATTTAACTGTATAGATTACAACAATATCCAAATCAATGGAATTAAATAAAGAACGGCATGAATATATGTACAGTGTCGGCCAAAATAAAGTTGACATTTTGAAACTGTTGTCTAAAGTCGCTACAATTGTATATTTATCCAAATGAGCTTCGTTTACCTTGATTGTATGATACTTTAACTACAGTTTATATGTAATTTAATGCTCAGAGTTTCTTAGCAATACTACCAGACATGTTATATGATCACTAAACAAAAACTATTTTCTTACTATTATTCTTGTGACTGACTCCATGTACGTTAAAACGTATTATTTTTCTGCAAAAAAAAATAATAATTAATGATTAATGTTATAACAAGTTTTTATCCTTATGTGACTACAAAAATATTTTATATTGTAACTTTTTTTGTCAAATAATAAATAAATAAGGACTTAATTTTTTTTGTTATTTTTCTATATAATGCACCAAATTTTTAAAACTATATCTAACTATAATAATTTCATAAAAGTCGCATTTATAGGTTCATCAACATATGTGGCCTCCTTTATTACTACCTAATTTACATGTGGCGTCTAATGGTAAAAAGGTTCCCGAGATAGACCGATTTAAGGATATCTCATGAATTCTCCATAACAAAGTTCGGTTAGCAGAAATTCGCCAAATGACTTACATTTAAATTTCCTAAAAACCATAAGTGACAGACGGATTAAAACAAAAAAAGATTAATTTTTTTTTTTTTAAAAAAAAAAGGAGAAGGGGTGTTGGAGAGTAGATTATAAGTCGCGGCCGGCTTCCAGAAACCATTAAAGTCTAATTCGTTTTCGAAGACAGCAGAAATCCTTTTCTACGTCTCGTTTGGACCGTATCCAGCGCTTGAGGTCTTTACGCTTTAGTGACGTTTAATGCATCAACATCTTTTGAGAAAACGCTGCTGTGTCGGGGATCAAATTTCTCCCGTCTCAGGCAGCGAAAGAAATGGGGGGGGGGAGGACAAACAAACAAAAAAAAATTAAGCGAGCGGAATAAAAAAGACACGCGATGTGTGTAAATATTACGTGAGAACAGAGCCCTTTGTTCGAGTACATCATTTCGAAAGACGTCTAAGATCTGGAAATTCAATATTGGAGGAGTGCTTTATTTTTAAACTCCAGCTGTTTGACAGGCGGCAAAGGCTTAGTGTCGGAAAACGACGCCAAGTTGCGAGGCGCGAAAACTTTACCTGTTGCGAGGGGGATACGGGATATTAGCGAGAAAGAAAATAATAGTTAGACAAAGAGAAGAGCTTTCTTTACGAATACAAGTACATTTATACGTGCAGACACAAGTAGATACGCGTACAAAGTAAACGCGGCAATGCACTGAAGCAAACTTAGGGGAAAACGACACGTCTTTTCTCGATGAGATTGACAAAGTTTTTCAGGCCGTTACGTTTTACTCAAATAATAAGAGAAAAGAGGTTCTAACTTTTTTTTTATCGGAATGCAGCGCCATCTCGTGGAGATTGCAGGAATTACACATGTTAAACAAAGATATAAAAAAATGAAATGGTATGAAATGCTTTTCCTTTTCTTCGGTTATTTTATTTGTATTTTTTCGTTCATTTGAAAGAGAAATGAAATATTTTTAATACTTTTCAGTTGTATAAATAGTATTTATTTAAAAAGTCAAACTTCAGAAAAGCTTAATTACCAGTGCCATCACGAGGAAGAAATTTAATTTATATATGTAAATACAGTGAAATACAACGAAATACAATGAAATACATTAAATCTAGACAAAAAGTTCCTGAATAATCGTGTTCTTGTTTTTTGTACAATACACTATTACAGAAGACGAGTAAACAAATTGGAGAAGTGTATTTTTCCATGTCTTAAAATATTACTTTTTACTCTATAGTACGCCATTTCAATTTTCGTAATGCGTTCGCATTATTGTCTTTTATACTACTTTCGCTCTTATTCTAAATAACAAACTATTAAGTTAAAATATTTCGTAACTTCCTCGAAAGGAAAAAAAAATGTCCATTCACAAACGAAATATATATATATATATATATATATATATATATATATTATATATACTATATATATATACAGTGGAATCTCGATCTATCGTTTTCGAAGGGACCGAGTGAACTAAACGATGGATGCGGGAAAACGATAGATGCGGGAACATACAAAAAAGTATTAACATACCTTAAAGTTTGATATCCTAAAATATATTTACTCACATACATAAATGCATACCTACCCGTAGTGTAACTGAAGATAAAATTACAAAGTTATACTGAAATCCAAGATAATAATAATAATAATAAAAGAAATACACGTAGATACACAGGAATTTTGATTCAAACAAAAGTACGTTTGTTTTTTGGCGGATTTCTCTCCACAAGTAAACAATATTTTTTCTGTGTTGCAAATTGCATTCTTTTCGGTATCGGTTATTGTGTGAGAGTTTAAAGAAGCGGCAGCCGTGAATCGTTTGTAACTAGAACAATTCCATTGCACTGGATGGAGTCCGACATAAGATCACCAGGACGTTCTGTTTCCGGGTGAAACACTCATCGGCCAGTGTAGAACTGCAGTAATCAGAAACTTCTCACACACTAGACCAAACACCAGGGCGCCTCCATACCAAGGCAACAAAAAAGCTGACTGTGAGCCATTACTGATAAGAACAGAAATGTTCAATAATCGGTGAATTTGGTATGAGTTTCCGAAAATAGGGTACTCCAGGGGCTAAAGAATTAAGGAACACTAACGACGAACAAATAATGGGATTGGTACAATAAAGCGAAACCAGGCTCAACAAGAGAGAAGAAAAATACGAGACCGTGCATCTCAAATGTTCTGCTCATTGTTTAATTTGAGCGTCATTGTAGCTCAATCCAGACATTTATATTTCAGGTACAGTTATTATGGAAAAACGATCGATCCGATAAATTAATGTAAAGCTGCGATATTCTGAACGAATATTGCGGGAAAACGATGGATCGAGGAACGATCCATGCGGTCTTTTTTGCTTGTTTTCTATGGAATTTCTTCGGGACTGGGTGAAATATACGATACATACGGGAAAACGATTGTTCGGGGAACGATCGATAGATATTCCACTGTATATACAGAGGCTGTTCACACACTTTTTAGACGATGTATAAAGTATTCACAAAACTAAATTACATAAAATGCTTGTGTTTTAAATGTTCTATTTGACATCCCTTATTCTGAACTATCTTTCGACACCGCCATTTCCAGGATAATAATGCCTTTTGAAGTGTCAGAAGAGGTATTCTATCCCATTCCTCCTGAACAGCTTTCCAGAGTCCTGTAAGGGTTTTGGGACGACGTTTGGATAATGCAGATTTTAAAAGTCCGAAAGCACAAAAATCCATAGGTGTTACATCGGGAGATTTAGTAGGGATATCAGTGAAGGGTATGGCCTTGATACCAGTTTTTTGTTCCATTTCTTTTAGGAAATTTACAGTGGATTTTGATGTGTGACTGCTAGATTTGTCCTGATGGAGTCTCACAGATTGATGGCACTGTGGGTAAAGCGATGGTAATTCATTCAAAAAAATTGGCGATAAAATATGTTCCTGATAGTATTTGGAGTTAATCTTGACATTTTTTTCCACTATCTTTATTTTTAACTTGCCATTATAAGAAAAACCAGCAACAATCATGAATCCCTTAGAAAAACTTTCTTTCGATTCTTAGAACCATGTACTTAAATTTTTTTCTCCCCTTTTACGATAATAAATGGCTCTTTTTTTGTTGCAATCATTTAAATACACCCATGATTCATCTATTGTGACAATTTTTTTCCATTTTTCTTTGGATAAGTGCTTCTCATATAGAATTCTGCAGCGTGTGCTGCGTTCAGCGATATTATTTGGAAGAAGACGATGCACATTGCGTTTTTTCGCTTTCTTAAGATTTAAATCAACGTTTAGCATTTTGTTTACAGTGGACACCGAGCATTTTAAAGATTTTGCAACTGTCCTTTGACTAGAGGGATTTTCTTTTAACATTAAACAACGTACCTTTGCAATAGTCGAAGACGTCCATTTTTTCCTTGGATAATTGTTTGGAATTTTTGTCCCACTTGAGCTCCAATTTGACGTTTTTTTCCTTTCTTGTTGACGATATTACCTATCGACGCTTTAGATATCACAAAACCATGACTCTCACATCGTTTTTGGGATAACGGAGTATGCATATTTCTCTTCGGAAAGAGCATAAATGTAGCCTTCAAACCACTGCTTTGTTAAAAACGCCATTTTGAATAAAAACAAAACTTTCAAGCCGCAGACGATAATTTTGAGTTTTAAAAACATAGTACAATTGCAATTATTTCTTTTGCAGCAAACGATTTTTTATTACCGCTAACCAAATTCGTCTAAAAAATGTGCGAACAGCCTCTGTACATATACATATATGCGTATATATATATATATATATATATATATATATATATATAAAGAAATTTGTAGTTTCATTGAGTCTGTATTTCGAAGTACATGAATTTAAATTTTCGTATATAACAAGAGAAGAGTAACTCTGTATTCCGATAAAAATTATATGAATTTTTTCCTGTTTTCTTGAGAGAAAAGTTAAACCCTGGGATTTGAACAACGGCTAATTTCATCCTGTTAAGCCTTGGGAAAACATATCCATGGATATTTATATAATACAAAAAATGTTTGTTTACTTAGACGGAGAGGACACTATATTAATCCCATAACAACAATTTGCAATTGTCATTAGAGATAGTCACACTTATTGTTGTTTACAATCCCCTTGGTGCAGGAAAGCCTACACTAAGTCCACAGGACCTAGGTCCTTGGCGAAGAGTAGTAAGCAGCTTCACTTTAAGGCGAGGGACCACTAGGGCTGAAGAATGACTTGGACCTCAGTCCCGTAATTTTGAACCGAGTCAAGTGACGAGACCGGAACACTTGACCCCGCACCTCCACAGGTATTTTTGGGAACTTGGAGGACATTGCAGCTACGACAGATTTTTTTCCGTGCACCAGCCGCCAATAGTGTACACGTCGGTGGTTTTGTCAGCGACGGGCGTCGAACCAGCGACGTTCAGATCACTGGCTCGCTGCCTTTGCCGACCGGGCCACCGTGCCCCGTAGTCACACTTAATGGTCCCCGGCACGATGAAGGATTATAATTGTTGGTTCGACACTAGATGCCAATTTGAGTGTTTATCACCCTTTAAGTCAACCCAGCAACAAGATGCACGACAGAGCTATGTTAAGGTAAACGCACCAGTAATGGGCCGGTTAAGAGAAAAATTGAAGTAAATGTGAATTTTCACAGCTATAGATAAAATGAACTGGTCCAAATTTTTACCTGTCATTTTAATAACTGTCTTACATCTGTAGTATCAATTGGAGCGCAGTGGCTGCATTCATAAAAAAAAAATATATATATATATATATATTATATATATAATAGCCGTTGTCTCTGTATAACACGTCCGGGCTGTACTCATCTTTCAATTGAAGCCCTCAGAAAACAAAATGCCGGTTAGGCTTAATTTCAATTTCAGATGTGGATCAGAATTTTCTAAAAACTAATATCTTCTCCATCAAATCACGTTTGTTCAGCCTATTTTTCTATAAAACATTCAGAACTAAATAAAATTGCATGCTTTTAGCTGCATATTTAACAGTTTTTAAATTTTGCGATGTTTACATTTTGCATGTTTACATTTTGTTTACATTTTGTCAGTTTACATTTTGTCAGTTTACATTTTGCGATGAATTCTGAAAGTAAACAAACTTGAATGTGAATGAATCAAATAGCTCAAGTATTCATATCGCGTAGTGAGCTGCAAAAATCTGTATGGCAGTCTACTACTCCAATCGCATGAAAACTAAAAAATAATGAAAGTGTTTGCTTTTACAAGGTGTGGATTAAATGCAATATTGTTAGATAATTTGGGATATTTTTTAACTTTCATATACTTTTTCCATTATGACGTCATTATTAGTATTATAACGTCAAAATGACGGGTTGGATGGCAGTCTACTACTCCAATCGCATGAAAAACTAAATAAATAAAAAATAATGAAAGCGTTTGCTATTACAAGGTGTGGATTAAAGGCAATATTGTTAGATAATTTGGGATATTTTTTAACTTTCATATACTTTTTTCCACTATGACGTCATTATTAGTATTATGGCGTCAAAATGATGGGTTACCTTCTAGTACATAAATAATAACCAACCTGATGCACCTATAATGGGCCATTATTTTATCCGATTTACCCATAATGGGCCACCCAATAATGAGCATCAATATCGCCCATCACAACATTAATGGACCATCTATTTAATCTGTTATGGAACAAAAATCGATACTACAATTTCAGAAAATTGGAAAGAAAAGGAATTAAAAACATGGTGTATATTTTTAAACCGGTTTACTCATTTTATAACTGCAGTACAACTACACTAAATATATAAAAACTGAAATATAACTGAAATATAAATTTATTAACTAAAACATCTAAAATTAAATTTACTTAAAAATTGTGGTTAATGTTGCCGGTGATGCTCTTTACTTGTCACAGCTGGTAGTTTGTTGCAAATATTGACGTTTCCGAAAAAATAATTTGTACCAGTACACGGGCTGGTCCAATACAGGGACAGTGTAACAATTCGTGATCCCATGATGGGCCACGCTATTTTGACAATGGAATCTAAGTATTTAGTCATTTAATCACTGTACAATGTGAATTATACATACTATTGTAATGAATAATAGTTTAAGTCAATAAACAGGCATTATAGTACTTAAATAACATTTTTTGAAAAATTCCCTTACCTTAACAGATTTCTTAAGGGGATGGTGGACCTTTCAAAACGATTTTTGAAATTTTTACCACAGAGATATGAAATTTTGTATATATATTCATTAAAGTATAATAATATTAAACACCTTATAAAATTTTATAAATATTTAAAAAAAAATATTTTATAATTAAAAAATTTAAATTTAATTACCCTTCTTTAAAATGCTCCTTGCGACTCAATTTTAAACTTTTCCCCTTAATTTTGCATTTATATTGCTTATAAATACTTTCTGAGGAAAGTTATATATTTTTTTGTACTTTCGTTGAATAGTTAATTTTTAGAAAATATTTTTATGCTTGTACTCTGATTTTTCACGAAATTTTTGTACTTTTCTACACTAAAGTTAAACTTTTATAACCTAAATGACCTCGAATCCTAAAATGGATACATAACTTTATTTTCATGTATTACAGGAGTCTTTATTATAAATTTCATAAACTTTCGTCAAAAATTATGACGCGAGGAGCATTTTAAAGACTTGCAAATCTGGAAATTACTCATTTTGAGAAAAATACATTTAAAACATGTTTTTTCACCTACTTTTAATACTAACTTTTGTAAAGTCACCAAGTTTTCATTTTACTTTTCACTACATATTTTAAATGCATTTCATTCCAATATTTACATGTTTTTAAAATATTAATACATCCCCCAAGGAATTCCCATTTTTGCTCGATTTTTGGTAATTTGAAAGTCCACCATCCCCTTAAGCAGACGTTAAAACATACACAAATTTTCTTCTCTCTAGCAGGATACACCTTACACTTCGCACAAAGAAAAGGAATGAACGGAATTCCAATGCTAAGGGATCCTTGCAGGTAGTAGCCAATGACCCTCACCCCTTCTAATGCCTAAGGTAACAATAGACCCTTAATTTCTCGACATTTCTAAAGGTTGGCCCATTATAGGTGCATTTACCTTAGTTCGCCTCTGAAACGAATAGATGTAAAATAAAAATATGCTGCATCAACAGTAGACCATGAGTTTTTCTATATAAATAGGTTTATGGCTGTAGTTACAATTTGCTACCGTTTGGCGAAATTTTTAGGTGTGGCGAGTTTTTTAGGCTCGGCGAATTTTCATTACCATGTTTTTATTAACTCTGTAAGGTATACATAAGATTCGATTCACAAGAATCGAACTTTTGAGTGAATGAATTAAAGAAGCTGCTTGGTATTTATACCAAGCGCGTATGCCCAAATTAGCATATCTCAAGCAGCTTCTTATCGAATCTTATGTATACCTTACAACTCGCTTTCTTGTTTGTTTGTTTGTGTGTGTGTTTGTCCAGAACAAATCTTGCAATCGATTTTTAACTAACTTCCCGACTAGCTAGACATTTGAAACTTTTAGAATAGCTCAGAACACGATGACAATGCATTACTTTAATACTTTTAGCCATCTTTAAGCAGAATTGAATTATTTTCAGTTAATTTTGTCTTGTAGAATGGTGCAGCCATCTATCGGCCGGGTCGGGAACGAAAAGTTAAACGCAAGTTAACTTCAAATTCCCGAGATAAACGATTGATTACGCATTTTATACCTCTTATTACGCATTTGATCATTTTATTTCAAGTTGATGGGAAAATTCATCAAAATAATTTTTAAAAAGTATTTTTTAATACATAGAATTGTCAAGTTTATATAATTCAACAGAAAATTTAAAAACATGGTATATAAAAAGTTCTTTTTATCTTATAATTATTTAGTTTTTATGTACTTCGTCAGCTTTAAAACGAAACAAAATTCAAAGGCGCATATATTTGGTGAGAAAATTAGTGTGAAATCTTCCAAATATTATAAAAACGTAAGATGTAGTAACTAAATAGAATTTAAGGGCCACAATTATTATGAAATGTGTATTATTAGAATTAGGATAATATTGTAATCGCTTTTACAAACTCGCGTTTCTGTCTTCTCCAGGTTCGCCAAAATTTCCAATAAAACAAGTTATCTAGCATTGCCTTGGCGACAATTAACTGAGGAAGAAAATGTGACGAATTCAATGAATAACACCTTGGAGCGCATTTAAAAATCGAATCGAGGTTTTTTTATTGTTTTCTCTTTTATTCATCCTTAAATTTTAATGAATGAACGGCTCATTTAACATTTCATTGTTGAAATCTGTTGGCAGAAGAAGGATTTTTTCAATTTACGGATAAATTATTTTATTTTTCAGGAAAATAGAGAAAATAATGAACTGAAAGAGGGGTGTTCTGGCTCTTTGGTTTTGAGCAACACGAATGGCCTGAAACATTCAATTATGAGAAATCTCAAAATTAATCTTCATTTCCGTTCATTTCGAATGCTTCATTACTTTTGAATAGTGGGTGGGGCGACGGGCTAAGGATGGTCAAGTATCAAATAAAATAATTAAAAAAATAAAATAGAATGCCAGTTAGCATTTTTGTCAATTTATATGCATTATATCTTTTCAAAGAAAAATTTTATCGATATTCTGGTTAGTTTCTGAACAAATTAGAAAAATGCTGTAATATTCGGGGTGGTCCAAAATTATTGATCGTATTTCATGTTTGAAAAAAAAAAGAACAAAATGGGGTTACATGTTTATAGTTTTCTTGTAAAGACAATTTAAAACAGTTTTACATAACAAAATTTTAAACATTAAATAACTTCCACAAAAGCCGGTAGATGGCGCGGCACCATTTCGCAAGAAAATTTATTAATTGCGTCAGTCTGCTGATATTTTCAAACATGCTTTTATTTTCAAACATGAAAGGCGTTCAATAATTTTGGACCACCCTGGGGTGGTTCAAAAGATAGGAAAATAAGAACAAAATCAGTTACAACGGATTTGCTTTCATGGAACCACAAAACGCACATTGCTTTTTCTTGTACGGTAACCATTTGCTGACTGATGCAAAATTATTGATCGTATTTTCTTGCAGTAGTAAATTTCAAATCGAATCAATTTTTCTCGAATCAGTAAATTTTTCTTGCTAAATGTTGTCGCGCCATCTACCGGCTTATATGGAAATTATTTCATGTTTAAAATTTTGCTGTGCAAAACTGTTTTAAATTGTCTTTCCAAGAAAACAATAAACATGTACTTGCCTCATTTTGTTCTTTTTTTTTTTCAAACATAAATTTCGCTTAATAATTTTGGGCCACCCTGTATTTTGATAATTATTTGTATATTCACCATTTTTCTGTACAAAAGGCTGTATAATTCTGCGGTATTACAGTATTTAGTTAAGTTACGGAACTGAGAACATAATAAAAATTGTTCCGATAATACATAAAACAGAGAGAGAGAGAGAGAGAGAGAGAATTCGAATACAATTCAAACAATTTTTTTCTTTATTCAAATTTTGAAAAAAAATTTGAAAAATGTAGCAAAAAATGTCAAATGAAGGTAAACGAAAATAAAAGCAAGCTGCCATGTCATAAATAAAATAATAGCGTTTGTTAATTAAAATAAAAGCTTCAGAGTGATAAAAGATTTAAGTCTAAAACGTTTCTGCTTGTATTCTCTAATATAAAAAAAAATGTCTTGACAGGGGATGCTTAACACTTTAACGAGCTTATCTCATAATCATACACTTGTTGCGCCCGAAGACAGGAAACAAAAGTGGCGGGATTAAAAGATTGAGGAAAACCAAGTGACGGACTCTTAAAAATTTTATAAAATAGAGAAAGCGACGAGGAAAGAGAAATAAAAACGCCTAAGTGTAACCCCTGTACATCTGGGTTTCCAAAACCTTTCCTGCGAGGGATTTAAATCTTGAAATTTTAATGGAGTACCTTGTTTATTTTGTAGGGTGTGAAATAAACCTTTTTCGATAAAATTTTTTAAAAATTAGAAAAAATATTAATTATTTATTTAGAATTTCATTTTTTAGACATTTTAGAGCAAATATGTTTGAATTTCTTGTAGTCGTTGCAGGATATAAAACAATTCAGGGTTTTTGCTGAACACCTATTAACTTTCCGCGGAGCACCTGTGTTCCGCGGATTATAGATTGGGAAACCTTGCAATAGATTATGAAAAGAATATTGTAAAATAGATTATCACAAGTGACAAAAAAGGGGAAAACCGAAGGGTTCGATTTGAACAGAACATGTTTTATTCTGTTATTATATTTACAGGGGTACCGTATATTTACGAGTATGGTACTGATGTGTCCCATTTTTGTTGTACTGATTAACTGACAAACAGACTTAAAGATTAAGGTGTAAGTAGATGAATAGTCCGTTCTAGAGATCCCGAAGAAGAGATGTTTATGCCACGTCGTCCATTTTCTGGTACCAAAGAAAGTTCTATCAGTTCCAGAATATTTCTCCGTACTCTATTATCCCTACTCTATTATGTCCTAGCTAAATTCCTCTGACACTGAAGTGGCTTGACTTCATTGATATACAGTCATACCTCGGTACTTGTCTGCTTCGGTATGTGTCGAATTCGGCACTCGACACATTTCGACGCGAAAACAAAATGCTTCGGCGAACGACCTTTGCTCGGTACTTGTCACAACCGCTATAAAACCTGCATGAGGCAATCCCGTCTCTCTGGACGTAACAAAGTCCGACAATAGTTTCGCGCAGGGCCCGATTATGAATGCTGGGGGCCCCTGGGCAGATGCTATTTGGGGGCCCCCCTTACGGACATTTATAAAAATACATACTATTAGAAGTAATAGGTGCATACACCAAGAGGGTTTTATCCTTAATTTTAACCCAGGGCCCCCTAGATATCAGGGGGCCCTGGGTCCCGATTTGCCCATGCGATAGAAAGGCCCTGGTTTCGCGCTCAAAGTAGAACCTTACATATTTCCCCATGTGCTTTTTTCGTTTGTTTATTTGTTCGTATAAGTCATCGTGAGTTCGAAGAAGGTGAGTGATACCACTCAGCAAAAATGGGTTGTTGTTGTTTCCAATTCCCCTTAGTTTAGGAAAGCCTACACCAAGTGCAAAGGACCCAGGTCCTCAAATCCTGAGTCCTTGGCGAAGGGTAGTAAGCAGTTTCACTTTAAGGCAAGGTACTACTAGGGCTGAAGACTGACTTGACCTAGAAGAACATCCACCGGCCCCGTAATTTTGAACCGAGTCAAGTGACAAGACCTGAACACCTGACCCTGCACCTCCAGAGGTAAATTTGAGAACTTGGAGGACATTGTAGCCTCGACCTATTTGACGTGCCCCGGCCACCATTAGTGAACACGGTGGATTTGCATCGACGAGCATCGAACCAGAGATGTTCAGATCACTGGCCCGCTGCTCTTGACAACTGGGCCACCGCGCCCCAAAGTCCATGGTCCTGGAAATCAGGGATAAAGACGTCGAAGAGTTAGGGCCTGTTCACAAAGGAGTCCGTTGCGTTGCGTTAAGGAAAAGATGACGTTGAGACGAAAATAAACCAATCATAGGCGTTAAAAATGTCATTGCTAATCGTTTGGAGTCCTATGATTGGTTTATTTTCGTCTCAACGTCATCTTTTCCTTAACGCAACGCAACGGACTCCTATGTGAACAGGTCCTTAGTGAAAGATCACAGACAAGAGCTGCAGGAACTTCGGAGGGAGCGGCAAAAGATAGTGGCTGGGGCAGTGTTGCCAACTTGGGGGTTTTCCCCCTACATTTGGGGGTAAGTTAGATGAAAAGGGGTGTTTTTAGGGGCCACAATTTTTAGGGGCATTTTGTGGGGGGAACATTTTTAAATATTTTGTACAATCGAGACGCGTTTTTTTTTATTTATTAGATTATAAGTTCCATTCATATGTCAAATGTAAATAAACCTCAATTTCATTATGTAAGCGCGTATTTTATATTTATTTAAATTTATTTCTCAAACAGGATGCCTATTTGGAACCAGAACTTTTTTAGGAAGGTCTAGTGTGATCTCATGTTGGTGTTAGGGGGGAACAGGGGGATTTCGAGATGGCGCTAATGGGGAGACGCTTCGTAGAGGTTGGCAACACTGTGCTGGGGATTTTTTTTCAAGTAAGGAAGAGGGATGGGTGGAAGACCTTATTGCACTGCTAGAAGAAATGTGTTCTAAATGGGCTTAATTACAAAATTTTGTTGAAAGTAACCCCTGATAGAGCTCCAGCAAGCCAAATCGATTTTTATTTATGTCTCTCTAGTTTCGAAATTTTGCATTTAAAGAAAACAGATCCGTTTATAAAATGCAAAGTAAAAAGTGATATTTCTGGGTGTCAGTAACTGATTATTTCAGTTTGCATTGCCCTTTATGGGAAAAATTCTTTCGGTACTCGTCGTGCCTTATGGAACCAATGAACGTCAAGTACCGAGATACCACTGTATAAGGTCATATTTTAACTGTCTCTGCCTGGAGAGAACTTTCGTCAAACGCGGCTGCATATTGGCCATCCTCTCCACGAATCCCGGTTAGAAATTCTCCCGAACCTGTCTTCCCTACAAGAACAAACATGTTATTATTTATTAACCCTTCAGCGGGCGCGCCAATTTTTCGAACACCAGCAGGCGCGCGTGGCACAAAGTGCAACGTCTCTTTCAACCTTGATTATTCCTTTTGTAATAAACTTTATTTTTCAAATTGAAAATAATAATTCTGCGTTTTATGACAAAATATAAAATGTTTACAATATTGAGATATACACTCAAGAGCCAAAACATTATGACCACCTGTCAATAACGAGTTAGCCCACCTTTGGCGCGCAACACAGCTTCAACCTGCCTTGGCATGGATGCCACAAGTCCTTGGTAGATGGCCGGAGACAGATTGTACCAGATGTTTAAGCAACGGTCACGCAAATCCGAGATATTGCGAATTGGTGGTCTTTGAACTCTGAGCTGCCGTCCCATGACATCCCAAATGTGATCTATCGGATTGAGATCCGGTGAGTTAGGCGGCCAAGACATTAACTGGAATTCAGCATCATGTTCCTGGAACCACTCCAACACAATTTTAGCCTTGTGACACGGGGCGTTGTTCTGTTGGAACATTCCATTTCCAGCTGGAAAAACAGAGGCCATGTAAGGATGCAACTGGTCCGCAATGATGTTCAGATACCCTGTAGCATTCATGGTCTGCTCTACCACAACCACGGGTCCCAGAGACGCCCAAGAGAACGTCCCCCAAAGCATAATACCGCCACCACTGGACTGTGTATGACCTACTGTACATCGAGGGAGCAACAGTTCGCCTGGAAGACGGCGTATCCTGACACGGCATCGGCGTGATGAATGACAAACCGTGATTCATCTGACCAGGCAACTCTCTCCCACTGATCCATGGACCAGTCGCGATGTTCCCGGGCCCAGCGCAGGCGCAGTTGGCGATGACGCTTAGTCAGCAAAGGCACACGAGTGGGACGTTTGCTGCGTAGCCCCATATCCAACAGTGTCCGCTGAACAGTGCGCTGCGATACTATTCTACTTGGCCCTGCATTGTATTGGGCTGTCAGCTGAGCCACTGTCTGGCTCCGGTTTTGCTTCACCATGCGAGACAGTCTCCGACCTTTTTCTTTGATAGCGTGTGGACGTCCAACACCATGTCGTCTACTGCTGGTTTCACCGTCATTCATCTACTTTGCATAAGTACTAACAACTGTACGTCGCGAACAACCCACGAGACGTGCAGTTTCGGAAATACTTGTTCCGAGCCTTCGAGCCATTACAATCTGCCCTCTATCAAAGTCGCTTAGATCCGCAGCCTTTCCCATCACACACAGAAGTAAGTGAAAGAATGATTCTTCAGACTCTCCAGCAGCAGTTAAATACCACTTCCACCTGATCACGTGCCTTCCACGTCATCCAGGCGAATTCATTGCAAAATGTAGGGGTGGTCATAATGTTTTGGCTCTTGAGTGTATTTATAATTAAAGGCGAAAGAATGCAGATACAATCGCCTTATTTCAAAACTTTCCGGTTTATCGGATCTGAGGACAACTTGCGAATGGATTCCTATTATGTCCAAAAAGCTAAAAATCAATGATATTGTCCATCTTCGTGATATGCGGGATACCGTGTAATAGCTGCACATTTGATCGAGTACATCAACTCCTGCTTGTGTCGTACTGGAATCCAGTATAATCGTTTGTTCATCTCGGTTAAGTCACGATTAACAATGAATTGAAAGGAATATAAGGGTCAGAAAATCAGACCTTCATTAGAAAGGGTGTAGCTATAAATAGAAACTGCTTAGAACATTCAAACCTTACATGTAAAAAGAAACCATTCAAAATTACGAAAATGTTGCACTCTATACATGGGCGCGCCCACTGAAGAGATAATAGACTGTCCAGAATTTTCTTCATCATTACTTTTTACTCATCTTGAATATTTTTAATGAGAAACGTTGCCATAAATCCTAGCAACGACCTAAAATTAAGGGTAAATAGTAGTGCTTTTAATTACTTAACCGTAAAATCAAAATTTGTTATCATTCACTAATGATTAGATATGTGTTAAAAGATATGTGTTAAAATAAAATTCGAAATTAGATATGTGTTAAAATAAAATTCGAGATGAGAAGAGTTTAATGATTAGAGAAAAATTGGACAATCGATTAAACTCTTCTCGTCTCGAATTTTCTAAATGTTAAACACAGATATAAATCGAAGCAATGATTTAAAATCATAGCTGAATGATTGATTCTTTGAATCACTTCGCTAGAGATCAAAATTTGTCATTACTCATTGATCCTCTTTCCATTTTTCCATAATTATCACTCCCCCTTCTTGGATGTTTTAAATGTGAAACGCTGCTATAAATCAAAGCAGTGATAGAAAATCACGTGCAAATAGCAAATTCTCCGTACCCAGCTGCATATTGAGCGTGCACATTACAGCTTCCCCGAATTTTACCACTCAGAAAGACTTATTCTTACGAAACATTATTGCAATCCGTATACCCACTTTCGATTCGAATTAATCACGACAGTTTCTGCTAGCATGCTCCGGTATGCAAATGAGGGGGTCTTTTCACATTGTTGTAATGATCGCTCTACACTTTGAAAGATTTTCCATTGCGCCATGAATAATGCATGGGGACGACTGTTTGCAGACACGCTTTTGCAAAAGCTCCTAAATGTCGGTCATACACGGATGTTTCTGTGGAAGAGAGGCGGATAAACGGGTGCCATCTTCGTCTATTTTCAGCCCTTTATTGCACTGCAGTAACTTATTCGGCATTATTTATGCGCGAAGGGAAATCTCTTAAAGCGGAATGCCCTCGTATATCTAGTCTGTGAGAAAACGCTGATCAGTTTTAGGTACGTTATTCAAGTTTCAATTAACCTTTTCCTTACGGGGTGGGATAGCATGTATCCCAAGTATACGGGTCCGAGAATGAATATATATATATATATATATATATATATATATATATATATATATATATATATATATATATATATATACATACATACATACATACATATATATATACATATATATATATATATATATATATATATATATATATATATATATTTATACATACATACATACATATATACATATATATATATATATACATACATACATACATACATACATATACATATATACATATACATATATATATATATATATATATATATATATATATATATATATATATATATATATATATATATATATATATATACATATATACATATAACCCCCCTTAATAGCTATTCTCAAAAAGGGGGTACGGAATTTCCCGTTCTAAAGAGGCAATCGGAAAAATCGGCAACGTAGGCTAAAGGTTAATATCTTAAGGTTTAACTCAAATGAGCATGTTTCAGTTTAAAAAGCGCCCCTTTTTAGGAAAAAAAAATAGTTCCCACACATTAACTTATTTATGAATTACTAGAGAAACAATTATAGTCGATGTATATAAGACAAAATCTCTCAGTTTGTTTGTCTGTTGTTGTTGTTTCTTATTCCCCTTGACCGACAGTAACATCAGATCAAGTCCGGAAGGCTATGGGCGATGAAGGTGCGGGTCCTGTTTTTGAATTAGAACCACAAGGATCGAAGTCCGACTTGGCTAAATGACCGGTCCCGTAGTTTTGTACCGAGTCAAGTGATGAGACTGCAATATTTGACCCCGCACCTCCAGAGGTAAATTTGAGAACTTGGAGGACATTGCAGCCACGACCTATTTTAAGTGCCCCGGCCACCATTAGTGAACATGGCGGTAGATTTCCAGCGACGAGCATCGAACCACAGACGTTCAGATCACTGGCCCGCTTCTCATGCCAATTGGACTACCGCGCCCTTGTTTGTCTGTAATTCAATGCAGAAAATGTGCTGAACAAGAACACCCTATTTGTAAAAGTACGATAATCCTGAAATGTGTAGAAAGAGAATAAATTGCATTTCATTGAAACCTGGTCAGGGGTTACCGAATTATAGACGAAATTACTACCGAATTAAGATTTTCACTCCAATTTGGCAATATTATTCAAGTTTTGGCGAACGCCCGTAGAAATATGCTATCTGTTGATAG
This sequence comes from Dolomedes plantarius, assembly GCA_907164885.2. Classification (NCBI taxonomy): domain Eukaryota; kingdom Metazoa; phylum Arthropoda; class Arachnida; order Araneae; family Dolomedidae; genus Dolomedes; species Dolomedes plantarius. The sequence goes on along the minus strand of OU015496.1, from coordinate 195,163,928 downwards.
TCCTTAAAATCAAAATAAAATTCAAAAGACGTTGAATCCTCACACTGTGATACACTAGAATACACGTCGAATCCGTGCATTGTGATACATTGTGATGCACTACCGCGGACCGCACAATGTGATACGCTAGATACACGTTGAACCCGCACATTGTGATACATTGTGATACACTACCGCGGACCGCACAAGTCCGCGATAACGAGGTTTCCGACAAGTTGGTTAAATTGTCTTCAAAAATGGATCTAGTGGCGTTTACTCGGTCACCCTCTCTAAGTGCTTCAGTAAAGCCAAGTTTGAAGCTAGAGATAGTTGGTGTTCGCCTTGGGAAAACAATGGAAATAGTCGTTACCTATTTAACTTTCTAAAAGAACCAAATGACCTTACTTCAAAAAGGTTTCTGGAATGGTAGCTACATTTAGAGCCAGAGCTAGGATCAGCCACATAGTAGTTGCCCAAGCCTACATAAACCACCCCCATCTCGTGGATTCAGGCAAATGTCTTTCTTGTCAGGGAGAGGAGGAAACTTTAGAGCACATCTTGTTACTCTGAACTGGAGTGAACATTTATCGGACGTCTTTAACCAAAAAAATGTGTATTCCATTGGATATTGTTGATGGGATGGTCAGTAATTGGATATTGTCAAACCCTTTTTTTATGACTCTTGCTTTTAATGTTTTTAGAAGACAACGGGAAATCGGCGCTTACACGCCGGACTAGCGTATTAAGACTAGCGTATTAATACTATTTCTCAAATTTAAATTAGCATAAAGCGCTTTTAATTAAGCGTTTCTTTTTTTAACATCTCGTAGTAAAAAATGCTTTTATCTCAGCTATCCATAGGGTATAGACGACGTGGCACATTAGATGTCATAGTTGATAATGCGACTCATCAAGGCATTTTGTTACCCTCTTCGTGTTTTTTTGCCGACGGTGGCTTGAAGGGAAATTCAATTACGTGTCATATAATTGTGAAAAATGAGGGATTTGAGCTCGAATTATTCCAATTATTCGAAAAGAGGTTTTAGGGCCTTTAGATTTTTATGCGACTAAGTATGACAATAAAACATAAGTTATGAAGTGCCGAACATATGTTTTTGTGTGATCTATAAATATTATGAAATCTTAAATTTAAACAATTTAGGTGTATTTATAGTTTGTGTCATCTATAGATGCTTAATATTACTTTATTACTCGCTTACGATCATTTTCTTTTAATATTGAAACATTTTGTCAAAATACCCTCTGAGATACCATGCCTGTTGTGAATTTTGTATAACATCACAACGATTATATTTCTCACGACCAACTGTAATAAGCCTATATTTTCTTCCTTAAATGCCAAAAATAATATGCTTTTATGAATCAAAATATATCATTCATAAATGCTTACAAAATAATATTCTGAATATTATTTTTTTTCTTCGAACCTGTGATAGAAAAATTTAATTTCTGCTTAAAGTTATATGTCGCGAAACCATTCGCGACATCCCCAAGAAGCCCGTCTCTTACAGGCGAAAAAATGGCAAACATAGGTCAGCCTTGGTTTTAGGAGCTCGAGTTGTCACTGCGCAGTCGCAGTAAATATTTTAATGCTCAAAATATATGTTGCTTCTGCGCATCTGATACCCTAAAAATGCTTTGCTTACAAACATATTTACAGTAATAATTATTATCCTTATCAACTAGGAGAGTGTTTTACACAATGTTTTTATTCTTAAACAACAATAAAACGAAAATATCATTCATCAAGGAAACACACATGAGGCAAATACATATATGTAGACCTGAAAAGCTTAAAATAACACATTTATCATTATTTGAAGCGGTGGAAGGCAAAGTGGTGTAAGTCACATTTTCAACTTTTTTTTATTTGAGGGTAAAAATGTAATCTCCATGTTAAATTTTTAATGGAATTACAAATAATTATTATTTGCAATATTATAATAGTTATTATGAATTATAATTTGTTCAATATATAGTGGAAATTTTGTAGTTTTTGCAGTAAAACGCTTTTGACTTACACCACTTGACTTACTGACTTACACCACTTTGCCTTTTACCGCCTCATTTACAGAACACAAACAAATAATATCAGAAGAGATTGGCCCCGCTTTGCAAAACTTCTCGGGTATGGATAGTAAAGGGGAAAAGAATGCAAAAACCTTACAATACGCATTTGAAATCAAGTCCCAATGAACCCTTAATTTATTCTTTTGCGGCTTACAGATGATTTCTTTTAACCTTTATTTATAGCAGTGGAATATCAACCTCCAAATTATTTTTCTTGAACGCCTGAAGCAATTCTCTCCGACCCACCTTCTTACTTTTTTTTTCCAATGCGGAGGCACTTGTCGTCAAACATTCGCCTATTCTACGCCGCAATTTTACCGCCCATTTTATTATGGGGTCACCATATAGGTAGACAGCATTACCCCCTATGAAGGGACGACACGAACAGAGGGACTTTTCGTGGCGCGACGCCAGGATTCGATCCGAGCACCCTCAGCACCAAAAACCAGCACGTTGTACCACTGGGCCGCCACAAGCCCCCACCTTCTTACTATTTTATGACATTTAACCATTTCAGCCTTCAAAGGCACTGTAGGCAATAAAATGTAGGATACGTCTGCTCAGCTCTTGGGAGATTTGTCGCTGATAAAATTAACCAATCCGTGGATATTTCCTTCCCTGCAGGACAACCATATGCCAAAATGTCAATACTAAGATTCATCGGGTTAAAATTGGGAGGCATCATTTTCAGTCACGAAGTTGACACCCACCCAATCCTGGCTTGAATACTTGGGATTTGGAGAAATGGAAATTGGAGAGATTTGGAATGAACTGCGTTTGGAAGTATTTGGAATGTACTGATGAAGAGACTCCTGCCAGTGCTAAGTCTCGGCAAATATTTATCCTAATCCCCAAGTAAATAAACCTTGAATTACTGCATAGGTTAATTCAAACGATGCAAAGACGAGTGCTTGCCGAAGTTTAGTTCCATAACTTGATATTACGATTACAATATTGTTGCAATATTGTCAGAGTATTGTTATGGTAATATCAAATATGGGACTAATCGGATTACCTCTCACTAACAGGTTTCAGTTATGACGTAGAAAGACTTTCAAATTTTTCTAGAAAACATTGGTTCTAGAAGGTTTTACACGCTGATACTTAATTTGGACTCCAAATTTGGTACCACGATGAGACCACTGAGATAATATATTATACCTTACATTTACATTCATGGGAGGTAGTGTTACTCGCGTCCGTAGCATCCTTTGAGCTACACGTGCCTCCTGGGTAGTGCAAAATGAGTAACGGCGTTCGTCAGTGCAGCCCAACTTTAATTATGCCTGTCTCCAAGCCAAGCTTTAGCCCTTCTAAGGGCTCGAACGCGGCATCTATCTCTGTTCTTTTCTGGAATGCAGGTGGCTTGTCCAGTATAAAATTTACAGATTTCAAGACTGTTGTTGTTAGAGGGAAATGTGACATATTTACTGTTGTAGAGGCTGGTGCATCTACCGAAGCCCTTGACTATTTCAAATGCAAAAATTTTAACCTCTATATTTTGCCAAGATCCTGTCAGGCTGCCTCTAGCATTGTTGTAGGTGTTAAAAGTATGAGTACATGCACCTTCAAGATTCTACACACAATGCATGGCAACAAACTTGAGGCAGTTAAGTTGAATGTATGGACGAGATCTCAAAGAACAAGACTAGTTTTTGATTATAACCCACCTGGTAATGTGCCAGAACATCTATCCTAGAAAATGCTACTGATGGAAATACCATAATCCTTGGAGACTTTAATTGCCACTCCACAAGATGGGGCTACAAACAATCAAACCCTCCTGGTAGAGCTCTGGAAGATTTTCTTGATTCTTCATCTCTTGCCCTTCATCACACATAAATTTGTCCCCTCTCACACATAAATTTGTCTAAAAAAATTTCACTTGACCTTCTAGAGTCTTGTAGTGGTTATGGACATAAAATCCTGAAGATTAATAGAATTTTCCACTCCCAGAGCCCCTATACTAATAAGGACTCTTTCCCTAGATGGAATCTTAAAAAGGCTAATTGGATAAAATACTCTCAATTGACTGACACACTGATAGATATGAATAAACTTGTTTTTTCAAATCCTGACAAAAGTGGAGACTTCATAACCGAGGCTATCCGTGTTTGTGCCCAGGCTTCAATCCCAAGAGGAAAATTGAGGAAATACAAACCTTTCTAGACCGCGAAATTAACAGAACTAAAGAAGAATAGAGACAACGACCGTTTGCAAGCTGAGCTTGTTGGATATATTAAAAATAACATATATCTTCGACGATCACAAGCTGCTATAAAACGAGCTATAAGTGAGGCAAAGAGAAAGTGTTTCAATGATTTTGCCTCAGCTTTGGTCTTCAGAAAAGATGGCGTCCAGGCTCATCGTTTTCTTTCTTCTCTAAATAATGAACAAAACTCCACAAAAAACGATCCTTTGATTAGAAACGGGGGGGCCTTTAAGAATAATAAAGACAAATCACTGGCCCTTGTCAAGTTTTATACCTCTGTGTGCAAGCTGCCTTATGTGAAACGGGCTAAGCTTTTGCGTCAGCCACCTCCTGGATATCTCATATGTGACAATAAATTACTTTTTAACTGTGATTTTACCCTTGACGAGATCCGCCGAGCTATGCACGAAACAAAATTAGATAAGAACCCTGGACCTAATGACCTGCCCAGCGAATTTTTGATAAATTTGGGTGAAAGTGCTAAACAGACTTTGCTCGCTTTTTACAACATAACGTGGAAACTTTATGTCCCTGCTGAGTGGAAAAGGGCTACAATCATTCCTCTTCTGAAGCCTCAAAAGCCAACAGAAAACCCATCCAGCTATAGGCCAATATCCTTGACTAACTGCTGTTGTAAACTAATGGAAAGAAGGGTTACGAACAGACTAAACTTTTATCTGGAAGACAATAACTTTATTTCAGACTTTCAGGCAGGTTTCCAAAGAAAACGTGTCACTGTAGAGCAAGTTGCTTTCCTTTCTCAATGCATTAAGGATGGTTTTCATAGAAAACAATCAACTCTTGCTGTTTATGTGGATTTTAAAAACGCCTATGACAAACTTTGGCATAGCAAACTTGTCGAGAAGTTGATAAAGGCTGGTATTAGGGGAAACATGCTTAATTGGCTTAGATTATTTATTTCTCAAAGAATAGCTAGAGTTAAATATCAATCTTCTCTTTCCAGATATGTTAATCTCCAAAATGGTCTACCCCAGGGAGTCGTTTCTAGCTGTACTATGTTTAAAATCATGATTAATGATGTGATAGTCAAATTATCAGAACTTCCAAACATCAAATGTCTAGCTTATGCTGATGGCATAGTTATATACACCACGGGAAATGACATTTCAGTCCTTAATCACTCCATCAATGATACTTTAAGGGTCTTAAAGGATTAGTGCCAAGAAAATCTTATGATTGTTAATCCTGAAAAAAGAGTTTGCCAACTTTTTACTTTGTCAACCAAACAGTTGCGGACCAGTGTCAGTTACAACAATCAAACCTTAAATCAAGTGGACACTTTTCGCTACCTTGGTGTTTATCTGGGCAGTAAACTATTATGGTAAAAACACAGTGATGAAATGGCCAAAAAGGGTAACGGTAGACTCAAATTGCTAAACAGGCTTTCGGGTATTACCTGGGGCTCTTCGACCGATACCCTCTTGACTACATACAAAACTTATGCTAAACCTGTTTTGGAATATGGAGGGAACTTATTGCCACTGCTTCTAATACTTGTCACAGATTTCTGGATGTGACACAAAATAAGGCACTCAGACTTATTACTGGGGCAGCTGGGTCTACCCCAATTGCTTCCATGGAAATTCAAACTGGCCTTGAACCTCTAAAAATCGGAAGAGAAAAACAGTTGATTAATTTCCACGAAAAGTGCAAGAGATTGAACCTCCAACATTGGCAAGACTATATCACTGCCATAACCAGACTGAAAACTAATAAATCTTTTCTTTCTTGTGCTGTTCAACTTAATGACCTCTACAACTTTGCGTCAACTCAACCTCATCCTTTTACTGCTGGCATATCTCCTCCCACTTGCAGGACTCCTTCATATTGCTTGTCTATTGGTCTTTCTGAAAGGAAATGTGATACAGTTCCCGAAGCCCTTAGAGCCTTCTCCTTGGAGGTTATAGCTACATCCTACCCGAGAGAGGAATGGATTCATATCTACACTGAGGGGAACATTGGTGCTGGTGTCTACTGTGAGGGTTTTTTCGAGAATTCTTGTGCGATTGGATTTCATGCCTCCAATTTTGATGCAGAGATCTTTGCCATAAAAGTCACAATTTCAAACCTTTTGAGGCTGGACACTACTCTTAGAAAAGCAGCGTTTTTCATAGATTCTCAAGCTGCAATATTGGCAACTGTCTCGCCTACACCTAACGATTGCTTTCTTGTTGAGGAGGTAAAGACAAACTTTTCCCATGCTATCGCCGCTGGCTGGAGGATAGTTCTTCAATGGATCCCCAGCCATTGCATCATTCCAGGAAATGAAAAGGCAGATATTCTGGCCAAAAATGGATCTAAATTACAACAGCCAGTTTTCCCATTCTTCTTTCACCAATTTTGCGCACAAGTTAATAAGGCAATGGGAGAAACCTTGAAGCAGAAATATACAAAAGTTTCAAATGGGAAAATATGGAAAAGCCTGCTTCTTTCTCCTGTCCCAATGGACTTACTACAAGCAATTTTTGTTGCAAATTTTAGACTAACAACAGGTCATGACTTGTTATATGGACACCTACATCGTATCGATGTAGTAAGCAATAGTAATTATCCTTTGTGCTTTTCAGATTAAACTACTATAAACCTTTTACATTTGACGAAATGCTCTTCACTTACTGGTTTTATGAGATTTATTCCAGACAACTTCAACAAGGCTAAATTTTACTGGGCAGTGAGAAGGCTTATGGAGGATAACGCCACAGCCCTATGAAGTAGGAAAAAAAATTCATATTCATATATCCCTGATCAGCCTAGGTTTAAAGCGATGGCATTTACAGACTTTTGACGGGACATGACTGTCTGGCCAAACACCTTTTCCGAACAGGAATAACTGAAAGTCCCAAATGCAAGCTCTTGCAATCTGGGTGAAGATATGGACTTATCTCACCTTCTCCACTGCCACTCTCAGGGCCTTTTTATCGCATGGGCAAATCGGGACTTTGCCCAGGGCCCCCTGATGCTAGGGGGCCCAAAACCCTCTTGGTGTATGCACCTAGTACTTTTAATAGTATGTATAGCCCATGGATAGTTCTTATTTTTATAAATGTTCTTAAGGGGGGACCCAAAATAGCATCTTCCCAGGGCCCCACAGCGTTCATAATCGGCCCTGGCCACGCTCTCGTTTCTTCTAGAGTGCATGGGCGGTACTGAGAGGATAGGGCCCTTATGGGCTAAACGTATGTATTCTTTTCCTTCTGTTGTATTTCTTATGTTTATGTTTATATTTTATGTATCTTTTTGAAGCTAGCCATTGGAAATAAACATATTTTTTTTTTAATTTACATTCATTTCGCTTCAAGATTGCTCTCCCGCCATAAAAGTTTTCCTTTTTATTACAGTAGTGAACATATTATCAAGACAACTTACACCGATATCAGTTTTAGAATGAAATTAGTACGAGACAACCAATGAATACGTCAGATTCCAACGCGTACTCAAGACAGTCTTTGAAAGACGCCTGCAATTTTCTGGTTGAAAGAGATAACTTTACTTTCGCCAAAACGTTTTCTTTCCCGAAAATGGCGCAACCTCAGTGATGTGGTTTTAAGCGGTGTAAAAGAAAAGAATTGCTAGCGTAATCAAGGAGACGGCAAATCAATTGTTGTTCTCACAGGCTTATGGAACACACAGAAAATTACTTTTCAAAATAATGCGAAATAATTAATTCCAATTCTTGAAAATACGAATAACACGAATAAATTTATAAATGTTCCGAGAAAGATTTCAGTTTACTGTAATGCGTCATAGAAAGAAGAATCATCTATAAGTGAATAAACAATTAAAGCAATTTAATAACGAACGCGTTTTCTTCAATGTGGTGGCTGTGTTAAACCACGGTGATTGATGATTTTAATACTCAACGATTTATACTTAAAATAGCGGTGCGATTTTCAAAATAATGAGGTGTAATGGATTTCGATACTTGTAATTATCAATAGCACGAATGGGCTATCATAGGTTCAACAAAAGCGTTAAGCCTACTTTAATGCATCGAATAAAAAAATAACCGCAAGTAAACGTAAAATTAAACCATATTAGCAAAGGAATAGTTATTCCTCAACTTGGACACTGCGTTAAACTACGCTGCTAACTTTAATATTCAACGACTCTAAAATACCACTGGGATTTCCAAAATATTGAGAAATGAGGAATTTATGCATTAATTAATTCTCAAAATTATGAATAGAACGTTCGGACTGACACATATTCGGCGAAAGAGTTCTGTCTGTTTAAAACCACTAGAAAAAGAATAATTACCTGTTTGTGAATCTAAAATTAGGGTGGATCGATTACGAATTCGCTTTTCCTACATGCAGACTGTGTGCAACACAATTTTTTACCCTAATGTTTAACAGCTTATCCTTAAAAAAGCTCTGTCTGAATACCTACAACACATGATATACATCGCCTGCTTTTAACGATTCGGTATTTTTAACTCGTACAACTTTTCGTAATTAGCACAGGTACATATTCAGCATCAGACAAATTTAAGGTTTAGTTTGGTTTGGAGCGCTACGCTCATTTTTTGCTTCACGAGGGCTAATTAGACAGGAACCTACTGCTTAAAGCCGATTCCGAACGGCTACAAAAATGCAACAGATTTAAGGAAAGACTACGTTAAGGTATGAACAAAAAAAATTATACTTACAAGGAACTTGAATAATTATACCCTGTTAGTGTAGATTAAAATTTAAAGAAACTTTGTTTTTTCTAGACATGTTCAACCACTTGGTAGAATCTAATATTCAATCTGTGAGCCCGAGGTAGCCTAGAGGTAGCGACTTAGGTTTCGGACTGGAAGTGCTCGATTCGAATCAAGACGAACCTCTATTTACGTGTCTAGGCAGGATATGTAGAAGTTAAATCCTCAGACCAGAAAGTCCTTCCAAGAGGTCAGTGGGGTGGGGAAGGGTGAGAGCCCTCGAGATTCCCTCTTCGAGGTTTTCGTTCAAAATTGAAGTGGCACCAAGAGAAACTCGCCTGTACAGCTCCCAAATAAAAAGAATTCAATTATTTCCGAAGTTCTGTGAGAATGTCTCAAACAAAGTGCCTCCGCATTAGACAAAAAAAAATTCAGGTAGTCTCTTCTAGCGAAACTACCGCGGGTTGTTAACGTAGAATTACTTATCGTTGCTTACATCTTTTGTATGTATATATGTTCTAAAAATGAAGCATATAGTTTATGTACCCCTCGCGAGAAATAAAATGGATCGAAATACGTTGAAGGGAGACATTTTTTAGCTGATCTTCAGTTGAGACTCTCTTTAACAAAGTCCTGTCATTCCACTTCAAAAAAAAAAAAAAAAATTCAGGTAGTCTCTTCTAACGAAACTACCGCGGGTTATTTACGTAGGATAACTGATCGTTGCTTACCTCTTTTGTATGTATATATGTATCTATATATATATTTATACATATATATATATATATATATATATATATATATATATTTATATATATACATATATATATATATATATATATATATATATATATTTATATATATATATATATATATATATATATATATACATATATATATATATATATATATACATATATATATATATATATATATATATATATATATATATATATATATATATATATATATATATATATATATATATATCAAAATTTTGACGCATCTTGGTACTTTTCTGTTTAACTTGTCCAAGCGATAGACTGGGTTTGGCTCGCTGCCAAAATTATAACTCGCGAGGACGGACGGACGGACGGGTGGTTTCAGCGTCTGGAAATTTCCTTTCCGAAGGACCGTTATGGAGGAACGTAATCATACGTTAAAAGAATTAACGTGTTATCGTTCCATATTTATCCTTTGAATACCAAGAGAACAAACACCCCCCAATAAGTCTAAAAGGTACAGTCTTACGATCGACTTTAGCACAAAAAGTATTTTCTCTGCATTCATATTTCTTTTTGACATGCATATGCTTTTACCCGTTTGAAAGGAGTCTCTACGCCAGCATTTTAAAGGGATTTTTTTTCCTGATTTCCCCCCAAAACTGCCTCAGCGACTTTATTTCTTGCATCATATGGCTTCATAACAGCGGTGCGTCTCTCAAAATGCAGATAAGATATTCAAAATAAAAAATAAAAATGCAGAGTAAATGACATTCGTAAAAGAAAATTGTGTCACACTCACTAAAGATAAATTCATAGTTCTTGAAAAAGAATATTTTCCACCGATTAGCTTCGGCTGAGACGCGACACGCTTTCCATCTCGTCAGATGCTGCATTCCTTATCTCTGCTAGCAGATAACAAGAACATGAACCTGGATTTTTTTTCAGCGTTATGTTTTATAAAGGAATATTGAGATAACGGAGTTTCGTGTGTTTTTACATTATGTAGATAAAATAATCTACTTTATATAGAATAACATATTTTGTTACTCGGATATCTCGGCAATTTTCCTTTTGACATCGGAAATAATTGGTTTATCGGGCAGGGGGGAAAAAAGACAATTCGCCCATTAATAATCGGTGCATGAACAGAAAAATTACGTTTCGTTCTTATTGCTAGGTTTTTCTGAATAAATATCTTCAAGACACTGAGAGAATATTTCCCAAAATAAGATTCGATTTGGTTTCAAGATGTCTCTGCATGTCTATTAAAAAAAAAAGATGCATTGATTTTTATTTTATAGCCATTTGTAAGTTTAATTGAAAGAAATTCTAGTTCTTGAAGGTTTAACTACTGTAAACATCCTGCGTAGTTTTAAACTCAAAGTTCCAAACTCTAAATAGAACTGTCGCACGTTTCCTGGTTTTTTTTTTTGGCTTTCGAATATTTGGCGCGCTTTCGTTTCCGTACCATTTCCGCCATAAAAGATGGTAAAGGATTATAAAGCCCAAACAGAAGTGTTATACCTTTGAATATTTTTAAAAGATAGAGGGCGCTTCTTGTCGAGGTAACAATAGCAATGTAGTGCTTTTCAATTTCTTGATCTTTGGAAGCCGAAGTATTTTGGCTATTTCCAATTTTAGAGAGAGAAGAATGAAAACGCGGAATTTCTTGAAAGTAAAAAAAGGCATATTCTAAATCTCTCGTGTAGGAAGGAGAATATTTTTCTCCTGATTTTCTTTTACTAACTTTTTAGGAATAGTTTCTTCTGAGTAGAAGTATAGATAAATATTATCATACAATTTACAATTCAATTGAACAAGGCAATAGTAGTACTTGAAAGTGAATAATAATTTTCCTTCATTAAAATAAAAGCATGGTAAATATAAAAGGTGTTAATAAAAAAATTACAAAACTAAATAGTTTGAAAAAAAAAAAAATGATGACTGGAATATTGTTTTCAAAACATTTTCCCGAAAAGAAGCACCCGCGAGGAAAGTTAATTGCTTACAATGGAAGCACAGTCTAGGTGACCAACCCCTGGTTCCACGACAATCTGGACCGAACAACTCTGAGGGGAATATCTGGAGGGATCGTACCTTCCCACTCCCTCTGACCTCATAGAAGAACTGTCTGGTCTACGGATTTAACGTTCTCATATCCGGAATAAATTATCGAAGGGCACTCGTCAGGATTCGAACTGGTCACTCTCCGTCCGACGCACCACCACTAGGCTACGTCGAGCCAACATCACTAAATGTTCGTCATCAATCTGTTAATCCTAACTTAACATTATAAAATCCTTCATTTTTAACAATTTTTTATACATTAGTTTTCCTGCATAGTGTTTAATACACCATAAAAAGATATATATACTGAAGTGCCACTGAATTACGGATACCTACCTAGTAACGAGTTGGGCCTCCTCTGGCCTTGATAACGGCTGCCACACGACGAGGCATAGATTCAACAAGTTTCTGGAAACGTTCCACGGGAATGGCTTGCCAAATATTGGCTAAAGCTGTCCATAATTCAGGTTCTTTGGTGCTGTGTGATGGCCTTTCACGCCTTGTTCTAAAACATCCCAAAGATGCTCAATAGGATTTAAGTCTGGGCTTCTAGGTAGCCAATTCATGACAGAGAAGTCAGAGGAATGCTCATCCAACCAGCCAGTAGCCAACCGGGACTTGTGAGAGGTACAGTTGTCTTGCTAGAAAACTCCACTACAGTGCGGATAACAGAACAGCATAAACGGATGTAGGTGATCACCCAGCAACTCTACGTACCGAATTGCATTGAGGGAGGTTGGTACACGCACCAAAGATCCCAAACTGTGCCACGAAAAAACATCCCAAACCATGATTGAGCCACCATGCCCTTGTACAGTTCCAGCCAGGCATGCAGGATCCATGGCTTCATGAGCCTGACACCATATTCTCAGCATCCCGTCGGCGTTAAGTAGTCGGAATCGAGACTCATCACTCCATGCTACTCGTTTCCAGTCCTCTACACTCCAGTCTCTGTGCTCTCTTGCCCAGGCAAGACGTGCAGCCCGATGGCGAGTATAGAGCAATGGTACTCTCGTAGGTCGACGGCTCCCGAAACCCATACGGTGAAGCGAGCGTTGCACAGTCCATTTACTGACTGTACGACTGGCACCGTCATTAAACTGGGTGGTAATTTGAGCTAATGTTTGGCTTCGCTGGCTACGTACAATACGCCTGAGCCGTCTCTCACCACGCACTGTCAAGGCTAATTGTCCTTTACAGTTTGCCCGATCGCTAGTTTTTTTTTTCACCATCCATGTATTCTTGGTATACTCTTGACACTGTCGACCTTGAAAATCCTAGCTGTCTGACGATTTCGGAAACTGAATGGCCCATGCGTCGCGCACCTACGATTTGTCCGCGATCGAAGGCGTCTAAATCAGGCAGTTTACCCATACTGGCAATTCCAACAACTAATTCAGAACAACCACAGTACGCGCTATATATGCAGTTACCACAGCGCCCTCGCTTGCGCATACATGATTCGCAGCGCTACACAGTTTGCATAGGCTTTGCTATCCCTAATTCAGTGGCACTTCAGTGTATTTATTCTTCACAATAGAAATATTTAGTTTATCTACGTGTGCTCTTTTTTTAATAGTCTCTATAAGCTTCTTTTTCCTTTCATAAGATTGCAGAACCTGTGGGCACCTTCAGGGTATATAAACGGAGTTCATTCATAGAAATGTTTGTAGATTGCGTGGAAAATAAACTCATAACTTTGTAACAGAGTTTAGATTACATTCTCCAAAAATAAATGCAATACGGTTTGAACAAATAAACTGTCCTGAAGGATGAATAGCGGGCTCAAGTGGAAATAGAATTTTTCATCCTTATCGAGCATTTCCGACAAACTCATCCGACTTGATATCCAAAAATGCCAAAATTTCAGTCTCCTAACAAAATCTATGTCTCATTTTTTTTCCCCTTTGAAAAGGGTATTATGCAACAAGACACCCTGCAGGGATTATTTCTGACATATACAAGGCTTGCATTACGTTCATACTATGCATGGATAACATTTTTCACCCCACGTTAATGTTTTCTTGATATTTTTTCCGCTTGGAAGTCTACTTTTATTCGCAAAAGTACCCAGGTTTGGGGCCAACTATTCATATATATACATTTTTTTTTTTTTACTGTGGAATGTCAAATATAATTCGAAGCGAAATATCTTTTGGTAGTATTATTTTAGTTCGCTTCGGGGATTTTTCTTGCAGTTCGAACTGAAGCCCTAAAATGAAGCATATGGTTTATGTACCTCGCGAGAAGTAAAATGGATCGAAATACGTTGAAGGGAGACATTTTTTAGCTGATCTGGAGTTGAGACTCTCTTTAACAAAGTCTCGTCATTCCACTTCAAAAAAAAAATTTCAGGTAGTCTCTTCTAACGAAACTACCGCGGGTTATTAACGTAGGATTACTGATCGTTGCTTACCTCTTTTGTATGTATATATGTATCTATATATATGTACGTATGTATCTATATATATATACACATATATATATATATATTTATTTTTATATATATATATATATATATATATATATTTATATTTATATACACTACTGGCCACTGTAAATGCAACACCCTGAAGGAAACATGCAAATAACATGAAATTTACAACATGCATTAGCGGAGGTGAGATATGCAAATGATTAGAATTTCAGCGCAGACGCACATCACGCGCGCCTGTGGCGCCACTTCAAAGCGCTATTTAAGGCTTGGAGATTTCGACGATTTCAAGTTCGGCAATTGTGTTTTTCTTGTGGTTTTTTCAAAAAAACGATCAATTATGCCTCGTCGAAAACAGCTATCATCTTTTGATCAAGTATCCGAGTTCGACAGAGGAAGAATAGTGGCCTACCGAGATTGCGGATTACCTTTCAGGGAAATCGGTAGTCGTGTTGGACGAAACCAAACAACTGTAATGCGGATATGTGATCGTTGGATGCAGGAAGGTACGACGGACCGGCGTGTTCGATCGCATCCACCTCAGCGCACCACTTCACGTGATGACAGGCAAATTGTGCTCATGGCAGTGACGGATCGCTCAGTCACATCACGAACCGTAGCACAGCACATGCAGTCTGTAACGCATCATCCAGTGTCTGCGCGTACCATTCGATGCCGTTTACAGCAGACTGGTCTGTCCGCAAGACGTCCATTGCTTTGTCTACCCTTGACGCAGAACCACAGACGTCTCCGCCGCCAATGGTGCGATGACAGAATGATGTGGACGGCAGAATGGAATGAAATTGTCTTTACTGACGAGTCACGCTTCTGTCTGCAACACCACGATGGTCGCATTCGAGTCTGGAGACACCATGAAGAGAGGATGCTGAACAGCTGCGTTATGCACCGCCACAGTGGTCCTGCACCGGGTATTATGTTATGGGACGGTATTGGATATCACTCTGGCACACCTCTAGTACGCATTGCCGGTACTTTAAACAGCCAGTGCTACATCTCCGAGGTGTTGGAGCCAGTTGTCCTTCCTTACCTTCAGGGCTTGCCCACAGCCATATTTCAACAGGATAATGCGCGACCACACGTTTCACGCATTGTCCAACGGTTCTTCGTCAATCGCCAGATTGAATTGCTTCCCTGGCCGCCTCGCTCTCCGGATCTTTCGCCGATAGAAAACATGTCGTCCATGGTTGCTCTACGATTGACCCAGATTCCATTCCCAGCTGCCACAGCAGATCAACTTTGGCAACGTGTGGAAGCTGCTTGGTCTGCCGTACCCCAAGAACTCATCCAAAGTCTCTTTGAATGAATGCCGAGGCGTGTGGCAGCGGTGATCTCCAACAATGGCGGCTACTCTGGCTACTGATTTTGGCAGGAACCACACTTCACAGAAGTCTATAAATTTAATCATTTGATACTTGGTCAACATGTTATCTACAAAATAAATTTTGTTGTGATATCTCTTGTCTTTCTTGGTGTTGCAATTTGGGTGGCCAGCAGTGTATATATATATATATATATATATATATATATATATATATATATATACAGTATGCCCACTAAAGTCCCTTCCCACCCTCTTAACTTCGGAACGGCTGCTGCTATATTCATAAAAGTGGTGTCTAGGTATAGTAAAGTAGCCATGCGCTACTGAATGAAACCACCTACCGCGCCACCTGGTGAAAAACTGCGGAGTTAGCATTCCTAACTCGAAAATGGAAGGAAATAGGGAAAAAAAGTGATTTACAAAGTTGTAGAAAATCATCGAGTTAGTACAAAAAGATACCTTGTGGATATTAATGCAAAGAATAGAACAGTTAAAACGCGCATTTGTTTTTTCGTGATTTCCTACACTGTGACGTCACGAAACTTGAACGAAAGGAGAAATGATTATCTTTCGGTCAAAACGCGACACCGCAATGTGCACAGTGGTATATCGCTTTTGATCCCCAATCAAAAGGACCGCGGTTCAAACCTCGAGGGTTTCACCCTTGTACTGATTGTCTTTATAAACGGAGTAGACAATACGTAGATCGTGTAAAATAGCGTCGCATCAACTCAACGCAACTTGCGCTTGGTGTTCGAAATTTTTGCAGTATGCAAATACGTAAGAAACGTCACGCCTGTTCACCTGAGACAGCTATAAAAGAGACATCTTCTTGGGGTTGTAGTATAGTGATGCTCGTAGTCATGGCTGAGTATTCCAAAGCTGAGATTTCCAGTGAAGCAGTACCTAGTCAAGGAATTCGGGGACCAAATAATTGGGTATGGCGGTTTCGAAGAGTGGCCTCCACGTTCGCCTGATCTGACTCCACTGGACTTTTTCCTGTGGGGATACCTGAAACAGAAGGTGTATGCGACACCTCCACAAACATTGCAGGCCCTTAAACAACGCATTACGGACGCTTGTGCCAACGTGTCACGCTTTATGCTCCAACGTGTGCAACGTGAGATTCAAACAAGGATCCAAATGTGTATTGCAGCTGACGGTGAGAAGTTTGAACATCTCAAATAAAGGTATATTGTCAAAATTAGTTGTTTTTTTCTTTCTCAGATCCTTTTGTCACGTCACAGTGTAGGAAATCACGAAAAAACAAATGCGCGTTTTAACCGTCGTAGTCTTCTCATTAATGTCCACAAGGTATCTTTTCGTACTAAATCTATAATTTTCTACAAGTTTGTAAATCACTTTTTTTCCCTATCTCATTCCGTTTTCGAGATAGGAATGCTAACTCCGCAGTTTTCCACCAGGTGGCGTGGTAAGTGGTTTCATTCAGTAGCGCATGGCTACTTTACTATACCTAGACACCACTTTTATGAATATCGCAGCAGCCGAAGTTAAGAGGGTGGGAAGGGACTTTAGTGGGCATACTGTATATATATATATAAATAAATATATATATATATATATATATATATATATATATATATATATATATATATATATATATATATATATATATATATGTATGTATATATTTATATATATATATATATATATGTATATATATATATATACACATATATATATATATATATATATATATATATATATATATATATATATATATATATATATATATTTATATATATATATATATATATATATATATATATATATTTATACATATATGTATATCTATATATATATATATATATATATATATATATATATATATATATATATATATATATATATATATATATATATATATATGTATATTGTCCATTTTCTGTTTGAGCTAACCATCCTTTAGCTGTGAAAATGCCCACTCTCTGGTCGTCAAAGTCTACCGGTGCTAATTTTTCGGTGAACGCTGTGCTCCTTTCTGTCGAAATGCGATAAGAGGAAAAACAGCCATATTAAAATTAGAAAATACGACTTGAAAACGGAAGAGATATATTTAGGAGAAGTCAGTCGGCTAAATAAGTCGTTCCCACAAGCTCCGAAGCAGTGGAGACCAAATTTCGTTTACTAAGAAATCTCGCCTCATCATCTTTGCTCGGGCTAGCCAAACCAGCGAGTGAAATATAGATCCGATTAGAAAGTAAGGCCTAGTGCTGGGTTACTCTGTCGCTGGAGTTGTTTACTCGTAAGCATTGCCAAACAAATATCAGGTTCTAAATACACATTCATTTATTTTTAAATCAGAAAAACTTATTCTAACTACAAAGCCGAGAAAAAGGAAACCTGGACTGGAAATTTTTCCTAGTATTTATTTTATATAATCACCAAAAACAGCGTCAAGATATATGAACATTTTAGTGAGACAAATCTGACGCAGTTAAACAAACGTTGGCAAAGGAAAGAGCGCTTGCATTTTGGTCTCTATTTTGGTCATGTAAAGTGTTCAAGGGTAATACGGCTCTGGTACAGTCTTCTTTATCCAATGCTGCAAGAAGCCCGTTTGCTAGATACAAAAAAAAGCCTTCGTATTTTACCTATATATAAATTTCAAGGAGCTTCTAAGAGCATGAATAACTGTGTTAAAAATGCCCTTTAAAAAACATGGCATGAAGTTATATGAGTTGTTTCACTCCGATAATAATCTTATATTGGCACATGTTCCCAAATCTAAAAGAGGGGCGATATGGTCTCTCCTCATAAAGTTTGCCTTTCTGGAAAGCTTTTAAGCCCTTTATGTCAATATCCAGGGAAAATTCCAAATGTAGGGGGCGACGATCCCATAATTATTAAAGATCAAAGGCCAGCTAAGTTGGACCTCTAAGGACATTCAAATCATCCAAGAAAAATGGGGAAGTTATCAAGAATTAGTATAGGGGAGAGTGTAAATTCTAATTTTACGTGATGTGTGTTTAGTGTAGTGAGCTCTGCATAGGAGCATTTCGTAAGCCAAATGTATTTTACTGTAGTTTGTTCAATTATTCTTAATGGTTCATTTGTATAAAGAAATAAGTTTCATTACGGTTCATTTGCGTGTAGAAACAATATAGTTAAACACTCTGAATTATTGTTATAATTTATTACTGGTTATTGCAAATATGAATCAGATAATTTCAGATGGTAGTTAATTCTTTACTTACAACAAATGTGCTTTAGAAAACTAGCTGAGACTTTCAAATGCTTTTTTTTTCCGTCTCGTTGAAATCCATTTCATTGATTTGAAATGCGAATACAATTATTATATTTTTAATGTTTTTACCAAAACTAGATATTTCGGATAAACGATTCTGTGTATTTTTAGTTCAAAAGTATCGTAATGAGGAATAATTTTCGATTTAGTTCGAACTAAATTTTCGAACTAAATACTAAACGCAACGAAAGAGAGTGTCGTGTTTTATCGCAAAATTCAATCTAACAAAAACGAAAGAATTTCGCGTGATCCCCCGTACAAGGTTTAAAATTTCGGAGGAAAACAATCACACACGGGACAAACACAAGTATCCAGTTTCAGAACGGAAGGAATTGAAAGTTTATTTTTCTACTAGTTCTCTCGTGAGTTCAGTCAAGGGGTAGCAGATTAAATTTCAGAATTTTGCATATTGCGGGCGCTTTGGCAACATGTTCAGTCTTTTCTGTTTAGAAGCCGATTTGCAGATTTAAATATTTTGTGTCAAACTGAGAAGAAGGACATTGGGCTAGTGATATCGGAATGGGTTTTGCATACCTGACTATATGACATTAAATAAGCTGCATTGTAATCTAATTTAGTGTAAGGGCGAGTGTCCCTTATAACTTAATACAAGAGCCAACCGAAAGATAAACGGAATAATTGTTAATAAAGTACAGGTGAATGTAAGATGACCTAAAGAAAAATCTTACTGTAAAGGGCTTCGATACATAAGTATAGGTAAATAAGCAAATAGATAACGACGACATACCAGAAACGGAGATCAAACTGGCGTCTCAAAGCATCGTGAGCGGTGATATACCAACCGAACATCTCGACAATATGGTTAAATCTTATTTTTAATGACTTCCCTCGCATATTTGACCCTATATTTTCATGATATGTCTGTCTGGATATATTTAATTTATTCCCCTATTTTTGACGGTTCTTCATTTATTTCCTAAGGTGAAATATTGTCAAACGCAGTTGACTACCTTTCATAATTCTTGTTGCCATCAGTTGTTGATCTAATTAACACTTTCCAGAGATGGCTATCTCATTCCAGTCTCCAAATCTAGAGACCGGCATTTTACCAACTGGTTCATCCCGGCCATTGTGAGGAAAGAGTCATTTTCAGTGACTTTCCTCACACATATCTTCCTTTCTCTTTGGGCCAAAACTGAAGAGCGTCACCTTCGACTTTTCTTTCTTTCTGTTCTCTTTTGTTTCGACGAAACTGATTTTTCCCCGCTATAATTATTATCATGAAAAAACTTCATTGAAGACCTTTATCGTTTAAACACTGCTCTAAGAAAAACGTACCAGAACAGTCTGGGTTTCGAAACCTCGTGACTGATATTCTTCCAGTTGAACTATACCGAAGTAGATAGAATCAGTTGTTTTCAAAGAGTACGGTATTCGTCTCATGCACCCACAGACTTGTTTCTTAGGATTCTTGTGAAACACTAAAAGGTATACTAAAATAACGGAAAGACCCAAATTTTACTTTTAATAATTTAAGTATGGCAGCAAATAGCAAAAATAATATATATATATATATATATATATATATATGTGTGTGTATGTGTGTGTGTGTGTGTGTGTATTTATATACATAAAACAGTTCCGTAACTAACTTACTCACTGACTGACTCACTGACATACAACGCACAGACCAAACCGCTGGACCTATAGGACTGAAATTTTGCATGGCGATTGTTCTTATGGTGTAGGGGCGCACTAAGAAAGATTTTTGAAAAATTCTTCTTAGATTTTTTTTAAATTAAATTTTTAAGCTGTTTTAGTAACTTTTTTTAAGTTTGCATTTAAAATAATAATTTGAGGGTTATAAAATTTATATCACGAGAAAGATCATAAAAATTCCTTTAAAATGAAATCTTTTTCGAACCTTCCGATTTTCTGATTTTTGGTGAATTTTTAAATATTAATTTTTAGAATTTAATTTATTAAATGCTGATCACGTGAATTCTTTTTCTGGTACTTTCAATAAATTTATCGTCACGTGCATAACAACTAAATAGACAAAAAAAATATTTTTTTTCTTTCTAATGCAGCAGACGATTGGATATTATCAAAAAAAAATATATCGCTTGTGATTTATATATATATATATGTGTGTGTGTGTATTCGTTTGCGTGTTCGTGTTCGTGTGCGTGTGTTCGTCCTTTTTTAATTCCTGATAGCGATATCCCAAGGCACATAATCTGCAGGGTTTAAATCTCCAAAATCTAATGGTCCGATGGGTAGGTCGGTGTTTTTCATCATGTTTTCTGGAGAAATGTCTCTATTTTGTGCCTGAAATTTTGTTATTTTTTAAGAGTCATTTTTATATGACTTCCTGTGTTTTGTCAATATGAAATTTAACTCATATAATCCATATTTTCAAAGAAAGCATTTCGCGATTTATATGTATGTAAAAATGTGAAAAATTGGTTCCGAAAAGATTCTAACAGATGCAAAATATATAAAAACCAAGTTGGATGTAACTACCGTCATAAGCAGTGTGTTAAGATTAGTCGAATAAAAATGTATAGAATAGTCTCGTCATAACATAACGAAAGGAAAAATCTTTAATATGAATCTTCACAATTCGAGACTTTGTTCATGTTATCAAATAAAACAGAGAAAATATGTCATTTCATAGAAAAAAATTTCACTACCAAAAAAAAATTCTTCCCCATTTTACGTAATCAAAGAAAAAAAATTTCATTCAATCAATAAAACTTTCCGAATATTCTCAAATCGAGGATTTATTCATGTGGTTAAAGCAAAACTTTGTTTGTATTAATAACAATTAATAACAATTCGTAAACTTTTTTATGTAATCAAAGAAAAACTGTTCTGATTCCTTACAATTCGTAAATTTATTCGCGTAACCAAATAAAAATTTCTTTCTGATTCTTATCATACCAAGAATTTATTCGTGTAATAAAGGAAAACTTGTGGTTCTTCACAGTTAGGAAACATATTCAAGTAATAAAAGAAAACCATTCCTTCTGATTCTTCCCGTTTTTAGATTTTATTCGTGTCATCAAATAAAAACATTTTTGCAATTCGGTGAGCTATTCGTGTAATTGAAGGAAACTTTTCTCCGAAACTTCGCTTTTCGAGAATTCATTCATGTAATGGAAGAGAAACTTATTTTTGATTCTTCACAATTCGAGAATTTATTCATGTAATTAAAGAAAAACCTTGGTCTGATTATCACAATTCGAAGACTTACCCAAGGATAACTTCTCTCTGATTCTTCTTAATTTGAGAATTTACTCAGGTGCTGAAAGAAAATATTCTGTCTGATTCTTCACGTTTCGAAAATTTACTCGTGTAATAAAACAATAAAAATTCTTTTCGAACACTCCCAATTCGAGAATTTATTCGTAAAATCATCTTAAAGCAAGAACGCAAATTTGTTTAATTATATATATATATATATATATATATATATATATATATATATATATATATTATATAAAACAGTTCCGTAACTGACTGACTCACTGACATACAACTCACAGACCAAACTGCTGGACCTAAAGGGCTGAAATTTTGCATGGCGATTCTTCTTATAGTGTAGGGGTGCACTAAGAAAGATTTTTGAAAAGTTCTTCTTAGATTTTTTTAAATTAAATTTTTAAGCTCTTTTTGTAACTTTTTTTAAGTTTACATTTAAAATAATAATTTGAGGGTTATAAAATTTATATCACGAGAAAGATCATAAAAATTCCTTTAAAATGGAATCTTTTTCGAATCTTTACCTCCTTTTTCTGATTTTTGGTGAATTTTTAAAGATTTATTTTTAGAAATTAATTTATTAAATGCTGATCACGTGATTTCTTTTTCTGGTACATTAAATTAATTTATCGTCATGTTCATAGCCCCGAAATAGACAAAAAAAAAATTTTTCTTGCTAATGCGGCAGACGATTCGAAATTATCCAAAAAAATATTGAACTACAGTAAAAGATATCTTCCTCAAACTGTACTATATTAACTGTACTATATTCTTTAGTATGTTCTATTAGATTTAATTTGAATATTTTCTTTTACATTATTTTGTCTATAAAAATATCCCTTCCGAATTTTTTATAAATATATTCTTTCGTTTTTTTACATCAATTGCATACATTGATCGTTGGATTTATTATAAATATATTTAAACATAATTTGGCATTAATTGCATACATTGACCGTTGTATTTAATTTGAATGTACTCCGTAGCGAAGTACGGGTTTTCAGCTAGTATATATATATATATAAATATATATATATATATATATATATATATATATATATATATATATATATATATATATATATATATATATATATATATATATTATATATATATATACAGTGGAATCTCGATCGATCGTTTTCCGAATCATCGTTTTCCCGTATGTGTCGTTTATTTCACCCAGTCCCGATGATAATATTGCTTTGTTATGTTCACGGATCTATCGTTTTCCCGCATTTATCGTTCTGTTGAGTCAGTCCCTTGAAATTCGATGATAGATCGAGATTCCACTGTATATATATATATATATATATATATATATATATATATAACTAAACACTACATCATTAATGCTTCAGAGAAAGGGGGCAGCACAAAAAAGTTAATTGCTGTTCATGGACAGGTAGATCTGTGTCTCAAACAAAAGTTTTAATCGGCAAATACTCCCAAACTATACAAAAAAGAATAGTTTTCTCTCAAGTGCCATTTTCCTTCAGGCTGCTTTTTCACGTTTTTTTTTTATTTTCTCTTCCACGTCTGGTGCGGTGTTTGGACGTCATCCAGCCGTATGGATTTTATGATTTCTGGAAGGTGTTTATCTTGTCAGAAACTTCACTTTTGAGCTCTTTTGCTGAACAGGAGATAAATTTTTTCCTCTCAAAAAAAATCCCTCTAACGGTCAGCAATTAAATGAAATGTCACTTATCCCGGCTGCTGTAATGGCAATTCTGACTTACTGCCAAAAATGTATTATTTTCTCAAAACTTAGAGTCTATACTAGATTTCCCATAGTTGTGTGCAATAACTTCGTTACGGATTTTGTCTTATAAAGAGCAAAAAGTAAAAGAAGCAAATAAAGAGCAAAATGAGTAGAATATCGACGAGACATATACAAAAGCGGCACATAAATTTACGTTAAGTATTTAAATACAGAAATTGCATATTCATTCAACAAAAATTACAATATTCATATCTCAGCTGCAGAGACATAAGTATCCACGAAACTGCATGTAACCGTTTGGATAACCCACACAGAGAAAAAAAAGTCGGTCAGTCTCCGGAAAAAGTGGGTTCTGCAACCCACTTCGTGTAGGTTATTGTAAGAGGTGAGTTAAACAAACCACTATACGTGTTTTTGAACGCGGATGTAAGTGAGTTAAAATAGAACTGAGTTATCGTTACTGAGTTATCCAAACATGTGTTAAATAACTCACATGTCGTGAGATTTTTATAGTCAGTTTACTGACTTGGAGAACCAACTTTAAATATTAAAACGTATATACTATGTAACTTGAAAGGTTGAAATGGATTTCCTTTGGAATGAAATTTTTTATCTGTACTTAAAATGTTATCCATTACTTTTTATAGGAAAAGAAGTTAATTTTTGGTATACAATGTCTAAATTTTTTAGCGAGAATAACAAAAATTCTTGTATCGTATTTCAAATCAATTTTTTGTTTATAATTTTTGTTCTCAAGATAAAACATTTTACCTTTGTGTAGGATTTTTTCATTTAATAGTAGAGTAATATTTAATTCCAAGTTTTTACAAAATTCTGCAAATATTTTTAAAATGACATAAAAGCACAAAGCAATTACAAGATCCAAAAAAAAAATTGTATCAAAAGTAGCATTTTTTAAAAGAAAAGATGCTAATGTTCTTGTGTGTATGTTATTAATGTTTTACGTCTCGATCTGTGAGCAGACACAGGTTCAACGATAAAAGACTTGGATTGGCATGTCTGTGTTTTCATATTTTGCTTCTTAATTTTTGAATGCTTTGCTTAATAGCTTACTTACGATTCGCCTGCGTCGAAACAAATACTATTGATAATAATATTTAAAATTAAATGAAGTCATATTTATTATGGGACACTGCATATTAAAATCCTGTAAAATTTATCAGTATAGAACAAATCTCCATTGTACAATTATCAAAGTTATTTAAACAAGCAAACACACACGCACACACACACGCACACACACACACACACACACACACACACACACACACACACACACACACACACATATATATATATATATATATATATATATATATATATATATATATATATATATATATATATATATATGTATATATAACGCAGTATTTTTACACTACAGACTTTGCGATATTGAAACTTATTATGGTAAAGAAATGTAGGTTTAAAAAGAAAAAATTATTCCACAATATGTTTTTTTTATTTATTTGGGACACTTTCTTTTTATTATTATTTTCTGTCTAAAATCTAGCAACTAATAGCGTTGTCCCCAGAAAAATTCGTCGTTTGTGGTTAATAACAGTTTAAAATGTATTTCTCTGTTGTTTTTTTAAATCTGCAGTTTACAACTCTGATAATAATTAGTTTATCAGCTCGTAAGAAATAGTTAGAAAATCGTGATTATCTCTGAAGTTTTTATTCTATTGCTTGAGTCTGTGCTAAAAGAATCATTAAACCTCCTGAATCCGTGGGAAAAAATTGTTTTACAGTGGGGCTCAGCGTATGGATTGTATTTTCCCATTTTACTTCCTAAATCTCCTGAACTTGAACAAAAGTATTTCACATATGCTCGCTTTTAAGTCGTTACAGGAAATGGTCATTTCCCGTGCGGTACTTATCTGTCTCTCCCCCACCCCCCATCCAGTTTCCATTGACTAGCACATGGCATTCGCCATGTTTAGGTTCCTACATTTTTAAGAAATTGATAATTATCAGGAAGATACATGAAGAATCATCAGGAAGATTCACATGTGTATGGCACGAACACACACAGCTTCGAGCTTCGTAGTGTGCCAGCATATTTGCTGGCAATTATATAGTGTGCCAGCAAAGCTTACCAAGATGCCGACGTACGCTTCGCTTCAACTGCCCATCTCAGCTGTTTACTTAGTTTCTAAGGTGAGCACAGTTTTGCTATTTAAAACTTTTACTAATGAAACTTCATCTATGTCAATGAGTCTAAACTTATCTGGTATATATTTTTTTCAATTTAACTGTTATTTGTGACTTGTGACAGTAGAAATAAATACTAGTTTTCATGCTTACTATGTATGTAATTTGTATGTTTTATCTATCAACCAGTTCAATGGTTTATCTAGTGTTACAAGTGTTTTACTTCCGTAATTATCTTTGGCATTTTAAAATGACTGTACATCCTAGATGTTCATTTCGATTCTCACATTCTTGTTAAAATTTGTTCTCTTCTTACATACATATAGTCGTATTTTACATTTATTTCTTGAATTCTTATATTTTTTTCATTAATTGAATAGGAGGTTAAATCTCAAGATAAAAGCATCTTCCCTCCTCTATTATTTATTTTAAATAATTTTATTGGATTTATCATATTTAATCAATGAATGAAAAATTGTACCATCAGTTATACAGAAATGTTATCCCTGATATAGAAGTATATTTATTTTATTAGATGAAAACAGATAGCTGTTGTCAAATTTTACATATTCATTTTGCTTATTGTTTTATGATTTTTTATGCATATAGAGCTTAGATTATTTTTCTGTTTGTTATTAATTTAAATATCTATGGACGTTACTTTATTATTGACCTTAAACAATTGTTAAAGAAGGTGACAGTGTAATTCAGCTGTTTATTATGCTGGTAATTTTATTCACTTAAGTTTTAATATGTAATCTTCAGTAATTTCTAACTTTCAATCTGTCTATCTATTGTTCATATATATATAAAATAATAGTATGGAAGATTTAGCAGTATGTAATATATGAAAAAACATGCAATTTTTGTATTCAGCTAATAAAATTTTGAGTAGAATGAAAATGTTTTATTTTATACCTAAGTAGAATTTATAATTAAAATTTTCATAAGCTTTTCATAACTATCCCAAAAGTAATTAAGGGTAACTGTACTGCATTTGATCTGAAAATGTTGAAAATAAAACTCTAGAGGTTACTTTTTGAGTCATGCAATAATAATTTTATTTTTGGCACAAAATGAGAGGTTCTCTGTTAATTCATTTCATCTTGTTTCAGTTGAAATATATATTGGTAGCATAGTTTTAAAAAAAATTTCATTAGTTGCAATTAGTATGAATGTCTATTAAAGAGGTTAAAAGTTCATGAATTTTAATCTGGAGATATCTATGGCATACTATTTGCATTTTTTTAAATTTGGCAGTATTTGAAAGAAGGTAGGGAGAAATATAGAAGAGTTCATTAATGGTCTGAAAAGATATGGTCCTGCATTCTTAAAAGAATCAAAAAATACAAATCTTGCCATAAGTTTATTAGGATTTCTGACTATTGGGAATATTAATGTGTTAAACAAAGTCCCTTTTTTGTTTGAAAAAAATGTGAATACAGGTTAAGAGTAACTTTTATATCATTTGTATTTTAGACATAATTGAATATTTGCTAAAAACTTAACTTTTTACTTTTCCGAAGCAAATTTATATGCATAAATGCCTTAAGCACTTAAGTATCCTTTTTAATATAATTTTTAAATACTTTATCTTTAAAATAAGTATTGGATAGATGTGAACATGTATAAAATGTTGCTAAATATCAATTAGTTTTTAAGATTAATTAAATCATTTTTTCCTATTAAGTTAGGCACTTAGTCTAGAATCAGTTAAGCAAATTTCTTCATCACAGCTGCATTTTTTTTTAAGTATTGCTCTCTATTTTCAGATATTAAAATCAAAGGAGTTCCATTAGTCCTGCCTGAGATTCCAATAACTGTTGACCCAAGAGGATCTTGAAATGGTAACAATGGGGATCTTTTATTTAAAAATTATTTTTTGCTGCATTTGAAACATATGCTGAAGTATTTGTATTTTGCATCTTTTTCTAATTCTAATTCCTGTATTAAAATAAGTTTACCTTTACTATCAAGAATTCTAAAGTTTAGACAATACATATTTTGAAATAAATGTATTAGTAGTGCCTGTATGAGATTCATCCTTAAAATAATGATAGTAATAATACAGACATGTATTATTACTATCTGTATTATTACTATCATAATCTGTGGATCTGTCTAAGATTTATTTGTGGAGGGTACTAGTCTCTTAATATAGCAGTAATTTTCCTGCAACATGGATAATCAGTTCTGTGTACTGCAACTGCAGTTAAAATTTTGTTATGGAAAGGTAATGACAAAAGACAATTTCTTGCTGGCTGCTATTTCAAAGTTTAAAATCCTAATGTCTTGATTTTTTAAATATTGCAGTAAAAACTGAACCAAACAATATCAATTTATATAGAACCTATTAGTGAGCACTTCAAAAATTTAACTACATGAAAATTAAAATCAACTTTGACACTGAAATGCATAACATTTATGAATTTTATTTTATATTTCAGGTGAAAAATGAAAAAAGCTCGACTATCTGAAGGGTTTTGAAGATTTTCATTTCAAAATAATTTTTTTTTATATAAAATTGTGCCTAATTATTTAAATACAAGTATATGTATATATGTAAATAAAAGTTTCTCTATATCTGTATTTTTGTTTGCTGGGATGTTTTTTTGATTTAAATGTGAGTTTATATTTTTTCTCATTAAAGTATGCATTTGAGAGCACACTTTATTTAGCAGGAATTGTGAATGCATTATGCATGAATTATTTAATTTCTACGTAGAAAAGTATATTTATAGTAAATATATTAGTACTTTATAAAATTTTCAAAACATTTACTTGGAGAGGTTCTTTTTAGAGCAACTGGGTAAGTATATTAACATATAATTAAGAAGTTTACAAACCATGTAAGTATTAATGGATGATTTGGTTGAATATACCTGTAAAAAAACTTGTGTGTTAGAAAATGATTATCTATATTTCCTGAAAATCTTAAATGTTACAATTTGAGATATTATCATTGTTTCTAAATTAGTTGTGTGGGGATCACGGTATCTTTATCAATTAGAAATATATATTACTAAAATCAGTATAATTAATTTTTTGTTTCAGTTTTAAAAAAATTATCTTGTGAATATCTTTTTTGTGTTAAAGCTAAGATCTGAAACTTCCTTGACAAAATATTCGTCTCAGGTTAATGAAACTAAAAGTTGTTAAGGAAAACTTTTTGACCTACGAAATTTTAAGGTTCTATACATTATAATATTCATAAGTTACTTGTAAATTTTATTTTACATGCATATAGAAGCATCCCACTAAATCTCAGCATATTTTTTTAATTGGAGCTTCTTTTTCTTCTCAGTTATTCCTGTGAATGAAACAGATTTGCAAAAAAATAATGGATGCTTGATTAATATTTTAAATATTTGATATCTTTATAACTTTTAGGCATCCTTTCATCACTTATGATATAAGTTTGCAAGATTTTATAACAAATATATATTTATTTTTTTATAAGATTTTGAAAAAAAATCCTTAAATTTTAATACCAATTATATTTCAAATATGGGTGTATAGCGCAGGTTTTTTTTTTGTTTTTTTTCACAAGAAAGGATAGGGGGGGGAATTGAGATAATAAGTATACAAAACAATGAATAATGAATTACTAGCATAAAATCGTTTAATTTAACGACGGCGGGAGGGGGGGATTTCGAGTACTATAGGGTAAAACTCATTTACTTAAAAAAACTCATTAGTCATGGATTTTATAACCCAAAATAAAGTGAGATATTGAACTCGAAAGAAGAGTTTGTCTACTCATGTTGGTGTGTTTTTTCGACACACTTTAAAGTGAGTCGTATAACCCATTTTAGTGAGTTGGTGCCGGGTAAATCAACCCACTTGGGATCTGGGTTCTAGAACCCACTTTCCGACATGGGTTGTACGACTCACCAAAAGCGAGTTCCCCTGTGCAGTGGATTTGAACTCGGAGAAGTGGGTTCACCGAACGACTTTTTTTTCTCTGTGCACAATTCATAGTAATTTAAGGGGACTTACGACTCTTAACTCGAGGAAATAAGGCATATTTTCATAATTTTTGATTCTTTGTAGCTATTTCAATTTACTCCCAATTTTTCCAAATTTTATGTATAGGATAAATTGACATATTTATTTTAATAAACAAATTTTCATCTCTCAAAAAAATTTTAAATAATATTTTCTTAAATTCTTTAGGTATTCCTTGTTTTTTAAGTATTTTTATAGGATACTGGCTTGCGCGCAGAACTATGAAATTAATTTTACACTTAAATGTATAATTCCTGTTTTATATTTAAAAGAAATAATTCAAAATACAATTGAACTTAAACAATCAATATTGAAATTTTTTTTTCAATTTTTTTAAAAGTGCTCAAAATATACTTAAAATTTTCTTAAATTTTTGCATTAATTTACCCCTGAAAAAATAACAAAATATGCAGTGATTGCAATAATTCTAGTTCAGACGCAATAAAATAACATGATTATGCAGTGATACAAATTTCATGGAATTATGTTTCATAGTTTTGAGATATCAGTTGCGGAATCAGTAATTAAATATTTATAATATCAACATCTCCGGAACTAAGCGGAATATTTTCATGTGGTTTGCTTTATTTTGTTCAGAAATGATCATGCTTTAACATATATATTTTTCAAAAAATCGAATGTTTTAAAGATTTAAAAGTAGTGAGTCCCCTTAAATTCAAGTTAATTTTGATATATTTTTATTTCCAATGGCACAGAATAAAAGACAACTACAGCAGAAAAAAGCACCCCACAAGAAACAAAAAAATAAATAAATAAATAATAAATTTAAAAAAAAAAGCTGCAGCTAATAGTTTATGAATCCAGAAATCCCCTGGCCTTCCAATAACGGTCCACAAGAGAACGTTTGGTCAGTGCAAGGCAATTAAACAAACTAATTTTGATATTTGAAGGCATAATTTGCGATATTTCTGCATCCATTTACTTCATTTTGGTGTTAAATGAAAGATTTTAATCTATAGATGTGTCAAATTTGATTTTGTAATCGCAATTTCTATTAATTAGTGATAATTTGCAATTAAAAATTCCTTTCTCCGCATGCTCAGTGACACTTTTAAATTTTGCTATAGATACTCACTAAGCACGAGGACGCATAAACGTATTTTGTTTCAGCGCATGCTCAGTGCGATGTTTAAATCTGTCTTCAAATACTAATTAAGCAAGATGCAGTGTTGCCAACTTGGGGTTTTCCCCCTAAATTTGAGGGTAAGTTAGATGAAAAGGGGTGTTTTTAAAGGCCACATTTTTAATATTTGTACAATCGAGAGGGTTTTTTTTATTAGATTGTAAATTCCATACATATGTCGAAAGTAAATAAACCTCCGTTTCATTATGTAAGTGTGTATTTATTTCAATTTATCTCTCAAACAGGAAGCCTATTTGGAACCAGAATTTCTTTTTAGGAAGGTCTAGGGTGATCTCAAGTTGGTGTTAGGGGGGAACGGGGGGATTTCGAGATGGCGCTAGGGGGAGGCGCTTCCTAGAGATTGGCAACACTGGCAAGATACCGCATAAACACGTTAATTTGTTTATTTCGAGGAATCTCTCTAACTCTCTATCTGCCATCTTTATTTTTAATTATGTTTGTGAGATAAAGAATTAAACCTGACGAAAATTGTTTATTTCACGCTGTTGAGTAACCCTATTTCTTTTGTTGAGTTCAATGGTATTTTTTAAGTGTATTTCTCTATTCTTAATATTATGATTTTCAACATTTGGCAATGGTGTGTGGAGTATAATTTGTGTATTCGTGCATTTATTTACTATCCAGCCGTCATGTTTTGACGGGTACCATCTAGTTTCATATAATATTTCAAATCTGGCAGCTGCTGTTATCCAGCAAGCTTTTGGTTCTGTTTAAGACTTATATATATATATGTATGTATATATATATATATACATATACATATATATATATATATATATATATATATATATATATATATATAACTATATATATATATATATATATATATATATATATATATATATAACTAAGCACTACATCATTAATGCTTCAGAGAAAGGGGGTAGCACAAAAAAGTTAATTGCTGTTCATGGACAGGTAGATCTGTGTCTCAAACAAAAGTTTCTGCTCTATTCGTAGACACGACAACAACAACAATATGATGATTATTTAAAATATGCAGATTTTAATGTGCTGATATCAACAGGGTTCCGTATTCAATACACTTGCGCTATTGATATTTTTGTGAATAAGAATTTTATCAATTCACATTATTCAGAGATATGATTTCTCTGAGATCAACAAAGTCTGATTTTGGTGGATTTTTCCATGTTTTAAAAATATACTCGATTTTTTTTCTTACTGTTTCTGTTGCATAGAACCACTTTAACGAGTTAGCTCTATCTTTCGAAACGTGAAACAGGTTTAGAGCCTTAGACAAAAGACTCTCCTTTGGGAAGACAAACAGTAGCTATATAAAATTAGAAATAAACTCATATTTCGTCTAAATTAAATGAAAAATATTACGATGAAATATCTATGGGGATCGGTATAAAGGGCTTAAGCCAAAAAAAAAGAAATTTTTATATATCTGTTAGTATTGATTTTTAAAAAAAATCTTTTAACTTGTATAAAAGGCTTAAGTCTGTCAATTTTGCATACAAAAGTACATAATTTGTACACAAGACTCAAGTCGAAATTATTGTTCTGCGATTGGTATAAAAGCCAATAACTTGGTATATTTAAATCACTGTTTTTGACTTAAGCCCTTTAACATGAATATTTGGTGATAATTTCTCACCAGTTTTGGCGGGTTTTAGATTTTACTTTCGTTTTAAGGGTAATTTATAAGAGTAATCTTTTCATCGGGCAGTTGCAAAAAAATTACTATTAAAATTACAAAGTTACTAATGTTAAAATCACAAAATTTGAAGTAATTTATAGCCAAACTTGGCATGCTTTATATTTTACTGTTTTAGGATGATTAATAGGTGGAATATGTCTATTGGGAAGTCTCAAAAAATTACTGCTAACCTAACAAAAAAAATCGCCAAGGTAACAATGGTAGCTGTTCGGAACTGAAGTCTTAAATATTTTAACAATGTGCCCCGACTTGCTGGGAACAAAGGTTTTATTCTTTGTCTGCTAATATAAAAGAGGTGCCGTATTCGTACAGGTCTTGCGCTACTGTGTATTTCTGCGTTGAATTACATACAAAGATACACAGAGTTTTAGTGTTATGGCCATATTTAATACAACTTATTTCGAATCACCTCCTTACATAGAAAAAATACAACTATAATCAAATTTGAAAAATGAAATTTTGATCCTCACTGAGTCCGAAGTAAGGGTGTAAAGAAACTAAATTTAAATAATTTATGCTGTATTTTAAAACTTGGTCAGTGTGTTACTCTAAACATATTAGTGGAGAATTATCAACTCCATTTAAGAATAAATAAAACTAAGTTACAAAGTCGAATTTAGCTGATACTAAATATAAATAGAATAGATAAATCAAGAAAATTGATATTTTATATCATAAAATTTCCTTAGAACTTAAATAATATGTAGAGGAGAGGAGGGTATTATGGAATACCATTTACATTTCTAAAAATAACTTTACTGGTTTTTTGAATAAAAATCCCCAAAATCATCATGAGTACATACTATAAATATAACTTGTAATGAACTGTCACTTCTATAAAATACTATTTATTTTGTTGTTATAAAAAAAATATTTTTTAAAAAGTTACAAATGAAGGTTAATATAAAATAGTCGGGTAATATGGAATAGGTTGTTTAAACCATTGAAAAACTAATTAGACTTCATAAAACATAGTTATTTTTAGCTATAAAAACCATGTTTTTAAGATTATGTGTAAGTCATTTCTGCTTCCAGTCTATTTACAAAAGTCACAGATATAATCTTCTTTCTCTGCTCCAGTACAGTCAAGGTGAGCCCGCAGAGAACAGCCGAAGCATTGAATCCAAATTTCCCCTTGTTGATATTCGGAGAATTTTCCGTTACAGAAGATACATTCATCGTCTTTGTTTTCCGGTTCTTTAGTTTATGGCATGAAGTCCATTACAGATGATACATCAGAATGGAACGATTCATCTCTGCTAACACCGGAGTCATCTCTATTAGGTTTCGGTCTAGAAGGTCGGTCTAAATTTAATTTCATAACTGGGGGGTCTTTGAATGTTCGGTTTCTTTTGTTGTTTTGAAGCTTCTGATTCCTTATATATATATATATATATATATATATATATATATATATATATAAGGAAAATGACATATATATATATATATATATATATATATATATATATATATATATATATATATGTATATATATATATATATATATATATATATATATATATATATACATATATATATATACATATACATATACATATATATACATATACATATATATATATATATATATATATATATATATATATATATATATATACATACATATGCATATACATATATATATATATACATATATATGTCATTTTCTTTCAGTTCATCCTCTAACTCTTTTTTTATATGGGAAGTAGGTTATTATAGAAGAAGATCCAGCTTTCCTGGCTCTAACGGGATTATGGAATACCTAGTATTCCATAATACCCGACACGCCATCATGGAAGATAAACCTTTAAACTGATGGGAAAAACATTGTCAGCTAAAATACGACCACAATATAACAAACTACAATTCTTTTAGTATGCATTATGCTTAACATCAATGTTCAAGTCACATGTGTACTAGTGGGTTAAAATGTTTGAAAACTTATCGGCAAAAACTCTTGAAAATCACAAAACACACTTTGTTCTGTAGCGAGTGGTACGACAACAACAAGCGGTCAACTCTCAGTGCACTGCATCATGGGAGTCTCTCTTGAGTAATTCATGGTATTCCCACTGCACCAAACAGAGCTGAAACCTCGGTATTCCATATTACCCGACTATTCCATAATACCCTCCTCTCCTCTAACAACAAACGTACTTCAATAAAAAGATGTAATGTCGTACATATTTAGGATAATGTTACTAAGGGTAGAATTAGGTGTAAAAATAAGCATTTACGAAAGCAAGCATGAAATAGTAAGATAGTAGTGTATGGAATAAATAGTAAAACAGTAACCGAAAATTATCTCTGGCTTCAAAAGGCCGGAAGAATTACGCAAACAACCAGAAATATAGAATGATGAATTTTATTGTCAATTAATACTTGAAGTACGCTAGTAAAAACGTTAAAAATAAACGATCGGTCGTATCGAGAAAAGTTAATTTCTCATTTATTAGCGTTAGAAATCCAAATGATCTGTTGAAGTACAACTTGCCATAAATTTATGAGATTTGTTTAAAAGAACAGTTCTATGGCTATGTAGTGTTATGTTCACAACAGGTGATATGTCCCATCTATCCCGCGCCCACTATAACACCACGTTCAAAGTCATATGAATCGTGATAACCTGCCATTGTAGCAACAGGAACCGATCTACCACCTTCGCCAGATACCTGTATTCTAATATAGGCGCTGTCGACCGTATCACGTTACGCTAACTGATTGGTTGCATATCT
>OU015496.1:195113429-195123429 GCA_907164885.2 Dolomedes plantarius | reverse complement strand
CTGTAACATTTAGTTAACATTATTAAGAATGGTCGTTGTATCTGTCTTAATTTTAAATCCATTGTACGTTTACCATTATACCATGACTGCACTCCATGCAATAGTATCTTTTCTATAACAGTTAAATATTGCTTTTTGACAATCTCAGGTTTCAAACCCCACGTACTCTTACTGACTCTATTGATACTGTGTTGAAATTTTAATGCCTTATCTCTAATATTATTTATATGAAAGTTAAAATTTAGCTTCTCGTCTAAATAAATTCCTAAGTATTTAATATGCTCATTGTATTTGATGTTCTCCCCTTTAAACTTAATCGTGGGTCTCCTTGTGACTTTTCCTTTATGTGGTATTATTATGTAGTTGGATTTTTCGACACTAAATTGTAGTTGGTTTTTCTCTGCCCAGCTCGAACATTTTTCCATTATTGCTCTCGCTATCTCTGTAAATCTATATATAGCTTTACTCCTAAGCAGTATTACTATATCATCCGCAAATGCCTGTATTTTGTTGCCATCGCCCACATTCTCTAATAGCAACTCATTAATAATTAGTAACCACAGGATTGGCCCAATTTAAAGGGAATACGAAAAGGTCCATTGACTGTTAAAGGTCTTCGATTAATGGTGGCCAAATTTGAAGAAACTTGTTCTTTTAACATTCGTTCTGGAAGAGGAAGGAAACCTGTTTCCGCAGAAGCTGTAGAGAAGCTTCAGGTGGAAGAGGACAAAGCTTCCAACGAACAGGCTAGTACCAGTGTTCATCGTGTGGCAGAAGCATTGGATTTGCCCCGTCCAACTGTCCAGAAGGTCATGCGGAATATCCTACGGTATTATCTGTACAAGCTTCAATTTGTGCAAAGGTTGCTTGCACATCATTTCGATACTCGACAGTGATTCTCACTTCAGTTTCTTGCTCGCTTTGAGGTTGATGCAGAATGACCTTGGAATATCCTCTGGACAGACGAAGCACACTTTTATTTGGACGGTTCGATGAATACTCACAACTGCCGAATTTGGGAACCAGAAAATCAGCGTTTAATCTTAGATGTTCCGACGCATTCACCGAAAGTAACCGTGTGGTGTGGATTTTCTGCATATTTTATTCTCGGCCCGTATTTCTTCGAGGAATTATAGCCCAGTCAAAATAGGTTTTATGGCTAAAAGAAATATGAAAATTTTGAAAATTGGTGGAGATGTTTGTTTGGACATGCTGTTGAACATACTAAAAGTCC
Source organism: Dolomedes plantarius (assembly GCA_907164885.2). Lineage (NCBI taxonomy): Eukaryota > Metazoa > Arthropoda > Arachnida > Araneae > Dolomedidae > Dolomedes > Dolomedes plantarius. Next base: position 195,122,195 of record OU015496.1, on the reverse strand, counting down.
CCACCGATCAGACTTGAGCTTTCGCCGCCCTCTTGGAAAATGTGTACACCTTTTGGGTTTTTTGAGATAATTTGAGAAATATTGATTTTATGGAAAACATAACGAGCGAACTATCATACCTGGGACGCGGATGCGCGGGTCATCCCCATCTCGATGGGGAGTTCACCCGCGCATGTGCACCAAAAGTCTTGCATACTTACGTTTGTCAAATCTTTGCATATCAAAGCTCGAGAGAAAGTGGCACAACATCCAATCCATTGTTATCAGGTTGTATTGTGAGACTTGGTGGATTCTGTCTTTTTATGTCATAGTTAGGCTGCATTGGGTACATAATGGCTGAAGGTGGGTAAAAATAAATACTTACTTTGATGTATGCAACTACGTCAGTAGAACAAATGTTGCCTGGCCATGCATACGCTAGAAAAATCCTAGCTAATTTAATTACCCAAACAGCTTTAGCAAAAATAATTTTTGACGCCATGGATATATCTGATTTCAAAAGCAATAATCTCCATGAGTTGTTTAGAGATTTTGCTACTGAACTGCTATCGCTAGAAAACATAAACGGAAATACTCATATACGAGCCATCGTATGAGATTAAAATGAGGATGACTTTGAAGCAGTTGAAAGAGAACGGCCCCACTGCAGCCCTCTGGGTTCAATACTTTGAAATGGTAGACCTTATGCAAGCTTGATCACCATCAATTGTATTGTGAAAGTAAACGGTTTCAATATACTAGTAAACCCGTTGTTGCTTTTTCAGAGTATAGCGATTGCTAAACAAAATGACGAAGACCTTGCATTTTATTTAGAATATGAATTAGCTCCTTTTCCGTTAGCTCTGTTTAATGAAGATGATATGCGAGAGACAACGACATTGGTCATGTACGACGTTTTTGAAGTGCCAAACAAAAACCTTAACCTCCTGATCTGCATCAACATTGTGGACAGTGGTTTTCTCCTACACCGTGTCAAATGGGGAACACAATTAACTTTTTCGGCTGTTTTGAACAAATTAAGTTAACTATATAAAAAAGCACTATGGTACCAGCTGTATAGTCGTTTTTAAAGGCTAATCCAAAACCATTAACAGTCTAAAAAAATTGAACAACATATACGGTCTATTGGGGAAAAATCTGTAGACATAAATTTTGATGGAAACATGCGACTTACTGTTCAACAAGAATAGTTCCTTTCAAATAAAAACAACAAGAGCGAATTGATCAGCATTCTATCAGTTCAGCTGGAAAACAATGGGATTCGATTCCGACAAAGTTATGACGCCGCCGATATTCTCATTGTAAATACTTCAATTAATGAAGCATGTTCTGTTAACAACATCGTTGTAATCATCGGCGAAGATGTTGACCACCTGGTTCTATTAACAGCTCTCACTCCTACGGAAAAAAGACATTTTCCTTGTCAAACCACGCAAAGGGAAAGCAAAGAAAAAAATATTCATCAAATAAAATACAATCATTGGGACATACCAAAGTATCCTTTTTCTCCATGCGTTCAGTGGATGCGATACTACTTCTGCAACATCCAACAAAGGAAAGAACTTTGTGTAAAAATGTTCCAAAGTAAAGATAAGAAACACAACATGACAGTAGTTAATAAATGCAACTCATCGCACAATGATGTTGCTCAAGCAGGAGAATGTTTTATTCTGATCTGGTATGGAGCACATTCCAGTAAACAGTCCCTAAATAAGTTTAGGTACAAATGCTTCGCAAAATTTGGCCCTAAAATAAAACCATATATTTCGTCTCTTCTCTCAACTGAAGAGGAAGCCAGGCTACATTAATTTCAGTTGTATCACCAAGTGCAAAAGTGGTTTGGGAATGAGTTGAATCCTGAAGTGCGGGGTTGGAAACGTCAAGAGAAAACCCTCGTGCCCATCACAATTATGGATGCAGTTGCTCCCGATTCAGTTTTAAGCATAGTGTTTTGCAACTGTAGGACTGACTGGGGAGAAAAACGCGTGTGTCGGAAAGCAGGCATCAACTGCACAACAGCCTGCAATAACTGCAATGGGATATGTCACAACGACATACCCCATTGAAGTTATTGCCCTGTAGATCATGACGATCCAAGGAATTAATGAATAAGGGGATGCTAGCTGACCCATAGACGATCTTTTCCAAGACTGGCGAAGTGAACAATCCCGTACCGAAAAAAGCACGTCAACCATAAAGGAGACAATCTTAAAAAATTATACACAATGAAAATACGGTAGTGAATACATCCAATTTTATTACATTAGTTTATAAATTTAATAATGATCAATTATCTACATACTAAAACACATTAAAGTCTATTTTCTTGTATTTAAAGAATGCCACAATGAAGGAGTGGAGATAATTCAAAGGAAAGCGCCTACAAAGAGACTTGGATGCTACCTCCATAGTCAACGCGCATTTAATAGTCAATATTTTGGTACGTGTTAGGGTTACGACAAAATGTATTTAATTTTTTTGTACACAATTTAATTTTCTTTAATTTTTGTATTAAACTTTTTTTTTACATAAAGTTAATATTTCCCAAGTTATTCGCAAAAGCACAAAAGAGCCTTTAAAACCTCTAAACAACTGATGGAGATTATTGCTTTTGAAATCAGATATGTCCATGTCGTCAAAAATTATTTTTGCTAAAGATGTTTGGGTAAATAAATGAGCTAGGATTTTTCTAGCGTATGCATGGCCAGGCAACGTTTTTTCTACTGACGTAGTTGCGTACATCAAAGTTAGTATTTATTTTAACCCACCTCCAGCCATTATGTACCCAATGAACAGTGACGTAGTGAGCATAACTGGCGCCCGGCGCACGATACTTTTTTGGCGCCCCCTTTCCAAAAAACATATAATATATAGAATTAGTGAAAAGGACCATTTGGCGCACCTGTTCGAGTGGCGCCCGGGGCATGATAGACCCCCTTGCCCAACCCACGCTACGCCACTGCCAATGAAGCCTAAGTATTGCATAAAAATATAGAATCCACCAAGCCTCACAATACAACCTGATAACAATGAATTGGATATTGTGCCACTTTCTCTCGAGCTTTGATATGCAGAGATTTGACAAACGTGAGTATGCAAGATTTTTGACGCACATGCGTGGGTCATTCCCCCATCGCTATGGAGATGACCCGCGCATTCGCGTCCCAGGTGTGATAGTTCGCTCCTTTCAAAGTCAATTATCTTTGTTCGTGTTGGACTTTAAAAAAATGTAAATTATGTTTTTGTTCAAGATTTAATGCTCTTCAATTTTTGTATTCAAATGTTTTACATAAAATCAATATTTCTCAAATTACTTGCAAAAAACCAAAACAGTGTATACATTTTCCAAGATGGCGGCCAAAGCTCAAGTCTGATTGGTGGGGTCTTTTAGTATGTTCATTACCATTCCTAAACAAACATCTCCACCAATTTTCAAAACTTTCATATTTTTTTTATCCATTTGTCAAAATCGGGTCTATTTTGACTGGGGTATTAAGTCCAAGAGGTCCAGTAACATGCTCGGTCAACGGGGAGCAATATGCATCCTTATTGCTGAATAAAATTGTTTCGGATCTGCAATCATGTCAGTGCCCTTCACGCACAATATTTATTCAAGATGAATCTCCTCCGCACTTTAGCTTTCGTGTTAAGAACGTTCTCAAAAATCACTTTACAGAAGAACGTGTCATCAGTCACCACTTTCCTGATATGTGACCTCCCCGATCCCCAGACCTCAACCCATGCGACTTTTGGCTTTGGGGGCATGTGAAACATCTAGTCTGTCTTGATAAACCAAGAACTATACCTGATCTGAAAGACAGCATTTCGTGACATGTTTTCAGCCTTTCCCCGGACACACTGCGGTAAAATGTGGAACATGCTATCTTACGATTTCAAATGGTAGCTGAAAATGATGGCCGTCATGTTGAACATGTTTTGTTGTAATAATTTTTTTTAACTATAGAAAATGTTGGCTAAATGTGTAATTCATCAAAAAAGTCCTCTGGTGGTGAAATTTTGAATTAACTTTTTTATTCGCTCAAACAAATTCCCATCCCTTCAATATGTCCTACACAAAATTTCATAACTGTCTGGACAATAGTTTCGACTGTAGACAACTTTAAAGGAGGGAAGTTTAATTATGGACACCCTGTACTAATATAAAAGTAGACAAAATGTATCTGCGAGCTTTTTATTGCGAAAAAATAATAATTGTGCAAACACATGCTATTTTCGCCAGTGTTAAAACTTTAAGGACACCACCATTTTTTTATTTATTTATTTATTTATTTATTCAAAATGCACATCACAGGAAATTCCATTCATGGATGTGCATTTTTCATCACAGGAAATTCCATTCTAATGTTGCATGAAGATACAACTTAAAACACAAATACAAAAGAAACACCAAAACAAACATACAAAGCTACATATATAATACACAAAACAATACATGAATTACGAATACAGAAGTTGCAAACATTTAGCCTTAAAAATAATAAAGGGCATGTAGAAATGTTACGTAAAACTCTTATTGATTTTCACGTTAAATACTCTCGTGTGTAGTGATTTTTCTGACGTTTTCTAATAAGTGTTTTGTTAATTTGATAATGATGCCAAAAGCAAGTTAACTGACTGAATATGAAAAAGGTGTTGTGGAATCTTTTGCATTGTCAGGAATGAGTTGTCGGTCTATTGCAAAAAAAGATAGGAAAATTTAAAACTGTCATCAACAATTTTTTAAGGTTAAAAGACGAGTGCGAAAGAAAAAGCGGGGGAGGCAGATCAAAAGACTTGTCACCCAGAGACGAAAGGAGAGTTTTAAAGTTAGCATCAACTGGAAAATACTCAAGTAAAGAAATTTTACGAACAACTTCGTTCAATGTGGGCAGTAAAACAATCTGCAATACAATTACTCGATCTGGGAATTTCCAATACACGGCAAAATTGCGTAAACACTCTTTACTGACTAGATACAAAACACAGCGTTTATAGTTTGCAAGACAAGTGATGACTTGGAACGACAAATGGCTGCAGGTGATTTTCTCCGATGAAAAAAAAAGTTGAACTTGGATGATCCTGATGGTTTGAAGTACAAGGTGTTCCCATAAAGTAACCGGACAATTTTTTTATAAATAAGAAAAATATTACTCACCTTCAAATAAATTTATCTCCTTCAAAATAATCGCCGAAGGAGTCTATACAATTTTTCCAACGTTTCTCCAAGTCATCGAAACACTGTTTATAGGCGTTGGAACTAACCGTTCGCAAAATACGCGTACCATTTCATTTAATATCCGAGACGTTTTAAAATCTCTGTCCTTTCGTGGCCATCTTAAGGGGACAGTGGATCTTCAAGCCTAACTTTTTTTGTTTTGAATGGATTTGCTTGAAATTTTAATATGTGGTTAGTACCATAGATATGTAAAAGAGGTTAAAATTTAATGATGAAATATTAATAATTTATGAATTATGAATTATGAATTATATCAAAAATTGGCCTCATTAAAAATGTCCCATGCGCATTTCTTTTGCATATAATATGGTAATTTTTATTTACAGGATACCTTATAGAACTGACAATGAAACTTATTGCTTATTTTAAGCATTCATTAAAAAATATAAAGAGAATAAAATAATAATAGTGAAAACACCATTTTTATGAAGCAAAATACCTATAAATCGTCTTTTCGAGTACAAAATTTAGAAATTCTGATCTATGAAGCATAATTATTTTTAATAAGATTTATTTCATATACAGTTAAGTATATAAAACTTAAATTTCAAAGCAATACGATAATTAGAAATGCGCCTGGAGCAGTTTGAATATTCGCATGACATGAAAATTTTTATTTTGAGAAAAGCACATTTAAAGTTATTGCTATTAGTAACCACATAATATCTAAATTAAATTCAAATGCCTATAACTAGGAAAGTAATCGCAGAAATTAAAAATTATTTTTGCAACACATTTTTACTCGTCCGTAGTTTCACAGTTCATTAAAATAAAAAAAATCGAATTTTTGGACAAATTTCACAATTTTGAAAGTCCACTGTCCCCTTAAGCTTCGGAAAAAGAAAAAATCAGCTGGCGATAAGTCGGGGGAATAGGGTGGGTTATTTATCACTGTAATTGAATGCTTAGCAAGATATTGTTGCCCAGAAATTGCTGTATGGGGCCTAGCATTATCGTGTAAAAGAAACCACTGGCCAGAATGCATATTACCATTCCTTACATGAATTCACGCCATTACATCGTTTGGCGGCTGCTGATTGGTCAATGAGTTTACATCGGTATTTGTGCATTTGGCGCGCTGATTCTTATGAAAGCATGTCTGTTTTTCAAGAATCAAAACTTCCATCACTATTTTTGAACGAAATATCATCTATTTCAAATAATAGTATCGTAGTACGTAGTAACGTTCAAAATTACATATTTGTGCATCATAAAATTTATGCATTTGTACAATAAAGTCACTTTATTTTCAGTCTATTTTTGGTAATTTTTAGAAGAGTATTTATAATTTTTATTTTTTAAGAATAAGGTTAAAAAACTAAAGTGTGCAAAACAGCAAAAAATATATAATTTGCATCTTGCAATTAAGATATTAATTAAAAAAATAAACCATTTTTTTAAATTCAATATTTAAATTTAAAAATAAATAAAGCTTTCATTTTTTTAATTCAACATTTAAATTTAAAGAAAAAGAAAATATCTTTCCTTTTTTATAATTCCGCATTTAAATTTAAGAAAAAATTCAATTTTGAGTAATATTTACTCTATTTTATTCTACTCCTAAAATTTTACAGTGAAATTACTACGGAAATTGGTAATTTCTTAAAATTTTTCATGCACAAAAAAGAAATATGAAGGCATTTATGGCGAAAATTTCTTTTATAAATAGTTTGTCACTTTAAATTACTTTTACATTAATAGGTGGCGCCACATAAAAAATTCACGTTCCTTGTAATATATCGCGTAAAAAATATATATAAAAATGAAAGCAACTAAGAAATAGATTTAATCTCATTTAAAATACTCTTATCCTGTACTAGCTGAAAACCCGCGCTTCGCTACGGAGTACATTGAAATTAAATACAACGGTCAACGTATGCAATTTATGCCAAAAAATAAATATATATATTTATAATAAATGCGATGATCAATGTATACAATTGATGTAAAATATATATCTATCTATCTATATATATATTTATAAAAAAATCGTAAGGGATATGCATTTTTTTTGGATAATATCCAATCGTCTGCTACATTAGAAAGAGAAAAAAATATTTTTTTTGTCTATTTAGTTGTTACGCACGTGACGATAAATTTATTGAAAGTACCAGAAAAAGAAATCACGTGATCAGCATTTGATAAATTAAATTCTAAAAATTAATCTTTAAAAATTCACCAAAAATCAGGAAATGGAGGTAAAAATTCGAAAAAAATTTCATTTTGAAGGAATTTTTATGATCTTTCTCGTGATATAAATTTTATAACCCTCAATGTATTATTTTAAATGCAAGCGTAAAAAAAGTTTAAAAAACAGCTTAAAAATTTAATTTAAAAAAATCTAAGGAGAATTTTTGAAAAATCTTTCTTAGTGCACCCCTACACTATTAGAAGAATCGCCATGCAAAATTTCAGCCCTTTAGGTCCAGCGGTTTGGTCTGTGCGTTGTATGTCAGTCAGTCACTGAATGAATGAATGAATGAATGAATGAGTCAGTTACGGAACTGTTTTATATATATAGATTATTGCATAATATAGGATCAAATATTATTCAATTATCGAAATGAAAGTATCTAAGACATATATTTTAGCATTTATCTCATTTAAAATGCGCTTAGGATCAAATATTATGGCAATTACCGATGCAAAGTCAATTGACCAATCAGCAGCCGCCAAACGATGTAATGGCGTGAATTAATGTAAGGAATGGTAATATGCGCCCAGAATCAAACAGTTTCTTCCTAACTCGCCGTATCCTATATCTTAATCGAAAAAGCACCTCCTTGTAAAAATACTGATTAATTGTTTGGTTTTCAGGAACAAATTTCGTGCTGAATAAATCCTTTGTAATCAAAAAATGTAAAATCCATGAAAGGACAGCGATTTTAAAACGCCTCGGATATTAAATGAAATGCTACGCGTATTTTGCGAACGGTTAGTTCCGACGCCTATAAACAGTGTTTCGATGACTTGGAGAAACGTTGGAAAAATTGCATAGACTCCTTTGACGATTATTTTGAAGGAGATAAACTTATTGGAAGGTGAGTAATATTTTTCTCATTTATAAAAAAATTGACCGGTTACTTTATGGGAGCACCTTCTATTATTGGCATGGTTTGAGAAAAGGAAAATGAATTTCCTCAAGCAGTCAATTAGGTGGCGGATCCATTATGACATGGGGCTGTTTTTCGTTTAAGGGGACAGGGGACCTTCAAATTCGAATTTTTTAATTTTCAGTTTATAGCTCTATATACAAAATGAGAATAATTAATTTTCTATTTTACTACATTGAAAACCCTTAGAATTCAAAATAAGGAATTTTTAGCTGAATAATGCCTGTTTTGCAAAAAAAAAAAAATTTCAAAACTGCTAATGTTTTTCAAAAGGCTCCATGCGCATTCTATATTAATTAAAATTCTTAAATTTTTTATTATAAGTTTACCATATGTATATAAATATAAATTTGCATTTAATTTTTTTTTGTGTGTCTTAAATAATTTTTTTCTATTCTGCCTGTTATTTTTTTTTAT
>OU015496.1:194310481-194413329 GCA_907164885.2 Dolomedes plantarius | reverse complement strand
TCTTCGTTGCTAACTCTTGTCGCTATCGGACATGCTGTCCGCTCTCTCTTCGTTTCTAACTCTTGTAACTGTCGGACCTGCGGTCCGCGCCTGTATGTAATCGGCGTCCCGTCCTGGCAAAGGCGCCGGACAATCATGTGGCCGCTGCAGCCTTCGCGATCCTTCTGATTGAATAAAGTGATTTCCTGGATATCTTTGGAATTGTGTGTTTCTCATCAATGGCTCCATGTGTGTTTCTACTAAATTTCGTCAGTGTTTTCAGTGCTTTCCTGGATCAACACTACGCCCGACTGCATCTCTCCAATTTGTGCGCAGCGATTTACTGTATGATTCACTCCTCGTGCCCGACTGCATCTAAATTTCCCAAATGTGATTATTATCACATTTATAAAGCCGGCAGGATTTATACCTGTCGTGGAATCCTCAGCGGATATCTTTCATAAAAAGAAAATTTTCAAGTGTCTTTAAGTCATGTGCTCCAAGTGCAGTTTCTTCATATTGTTATTCGTGTTAACCCCATGGATGTTTTAAGCTATTTTGATGCATCTTCGTTCCCAGACAGCTAAATCTACGCTAAGTTTGCCTGCTGATGATAAACCTTTAGCTTCCCCGTCACTAGTATCATCACTCGAAGTTCGTGAGCACTGTGAAAAAACTCCTACTCAAGAATTATCACTATTAAGGACTATGGCGGAAGAAAATTTTAAGTGTCCATTATTTGTGCCCGATGGTGAAATTGAAATTGAGGACTGGCTGAAGTATTTTACAAGAAAATGCAACGAATTAAATCTGAGTGACGAGAAGAAACTTTCTAAATTTCCGGATTATTTAGGACCTGCAGCATTGAACTTTTTTATTTCTGCGTGTATCGACTTACAGTCATGGAGGGATGTGCAAAACAAATTCATCGATCAGTACACGTGCGGTAAAAGTTACACCTTTGACAACTTTATAAAGATAACATACTCTGCGTGTGGAGATATTAATTCCTACTACAAATCGAAGACAGAATTCGCCTCAAAGCTTAAACTTTCCGAGGAACTTACGGTGCAATCTTTAAACGGGGGACTGCCTCCCCATTTCAGAAGTATTCTGGTATCCCACGATATTGAAACGACGTCCGAATGGATAACAGTAGCAAGAAGAGTGTTTGCCGATGTTCCCCACGGTGCTTCAGCGAGCCGAGATGTCGTAAATCCATCACGACCCATAAACTCAACACGACCTTATGCTCCCAGGATCCCATTTCAACCTCCCGTGCCAAGGGAATTCTCTCCGCGCTACCCGCAGTATCAGCGATCCCAATTGAACCCAGCGATTCACTATCAGACAAGACCTCCGATGAGACGAGATAATTTCCAAAATCGCCGGTGACCTTACTTCAAAGTGAAAATCATCTTAAATGAACAATTAATTACAGGATTAATTGACACGGGAGCCGGAATTAATGTGATCCCTTATCATTTATTGCCGAATCTCTGCGAAACTACCATAATATCGAGCGCCGAAGAAAGACTCCCTAAGGTAAAAACGTTAAAAGGTGTTGTTGAGGTAAGAAAAATTGTCCTCTTGAAAACAAACATTTCTAAGATTACAAAATTTATCAAGTTTTATGTGATTGAATCTAATTTAAACTATGCACTACTATCAACAGAATTTGTGAATCAGTTCAAATTAAATCTAGATTTTAATACCCTTCAAGTTTATCAATTTAATAGAAATGTAACCTCAAACGAAGTGTTAACCTATATAGATAATAACTTTGCATGCTTGATTTATGATTCTAATTCCAGTAAATGTAAAAGAGGAAATTTTAAAGAAAGTGTATATAATGTTGAATGTAATGAATATAATTTTGAGTTTAATGATGATACCGAAGAAATACAATTAAGTGAGTTGTTAGAGGAATATAATAATGTGTTTGCAAAATCTAAATATGATGTTGGTTGCATTCGACTGGAACCCCAAAGAGTTATTCTAACGTCCGAACTACCTATCTCATTACGTCCGTATAGAGCATCTCCTAAAGATAATGCAGAGATAAAGAAACAAATTGATGAACTGCTAGCCGCTGACTTAATAAAACCCTCCTGTAGCCCTTTTTCATTTCCCATTACTTTGGCATATAAACGTGACGAAAATTCAAAAACTAGATTATGCATTGATTATAGACAACTTAACAAAATAACCAAAACAGATTCTGAACCGATCCCCAGAATTGATGCCGTCTTAGATCAATTAACTCATGCTAAAATTTTTTCCACTTTGGATTTAGCATCAGGTTATTGGAACATTCGACTTAATGAAAACGATACTGAAAAATAGCCTTTACAATCTAATTTCGGACTCTATGAATGGAAACGATTGCCTTTTTGGATGGAAAAAATGCTCCAGCCATTTTTTCAAAGAACTCTCAGACAAATTCTTAATAAATATCAAATTAAGTTTGCCTTAATTATTTCGATGATATAATTATCTTTTCGCAATCTTTTGACAGAACATTAGAGCATTTGAGGAATTATCTTTTCAGTATGTGAAAAAGAAAAACATTAAAACTAAAACGGTCAAATGTCAGTTCGCGCAAAAAAGGATTAAATTTCTAGGTTATGAAGTTGCGTCTGGAAAATATCATCCCAGCAATGACAATATTGAAGTAATTAAAAAGTTAGAGCCACCCAGAAAATGTTAAAGAATTACAAAGATTTTTAGGAAGTATTAATGTGTATAAATAAATTCATTCCAACTACGCCAACATCCGAGCACCTCTTAACAATTTACTTAAAAAGAATATTAAATATGAGTGGAGTGATCCGTGCCAACATGCTTTTCAAAAGTTAAAAATATATTAATTTCTAAACCAGTGCTAACTCTGTTCAATCCTAATTACCCTTGTCATGTTTTTTGTTGATGCATCACAAGAAGCCGGTAGCTGCCATTTTTAAAGCAAGAACAACCCCGATATACGCTTCATCCTGTAGCTTTTCATTCAAGAAAACTTAGGCCCTATGAAAAAAATTACGCTATAACGGAATTGGGTTTGTTGTGTCTAATTATGGACTCTGTCGATAAATTTATTGTTATTTACACGGAAGCCACTTCACCATTCATACGGATCACGCATCTTTGGTTGGGTTAAAAAGTATCAACACCCTACCGGAAGATTATTTAGATGGTCGTTAAAACTGTCAATGTATTATTTCGATATAAGTATAAGAAAGGTTCTAACCAATATGGAAGCTGATATGTTAACACGTAATCCTATTCTCATCATATTAGTTTAAATTCTCATTTTTTATCTACTGAAGAACTAGAAACCATCAAAGATTGGACAATGTTGGGTGTAATAAATTCAGAAAATTAATAACTTGTATGATCAAAAGAAAGGGTTTTATAAGATTTGTGTTTTCCCATATTCTCTACGCTTAAAGTTACTAGAAAAAGCTCATGTAGAGCTTGGACATGTTGGTGTTTCTTCCATGTTGAATGTATTATCACCTCAATATTACTGGTATGGTATTATTAATGATGTCAAAAATTATGTCAAACATTGTGAAATATGTCAACTTAACAAAAAATCGCGACCAGAAAAATATGGTTTGTTACAACATTTACCCACTGCACATGAACCTTTTGAGTTGTTTCTATTGACACTGTTGGTGGTTTACATTATTATGAATCCACGAAAAGTATTTACATATTGTTATTGATCATGCTACTAGATACGTTTGGACTTATCCCTCTAAGAGTGCAACCACTGATACATACATAATTGTCTAAAGCAATTATTCAGATTCAAGTTCCAAAGAAATTATTAAGCGACCGTACGCTGCCTTTACTTCCACAAAATTTAAACATTTTTTGAGAAATCATGACGTTTGTAAATTAGTATCCTCAGCACACAGACCACAAACAAACGGGACTGTAGAAAGAGTAAATCAAACTATCATAACGAGACCTAAAATGCAAACTTAGTTCATATCAAGGAAAAATAGCATGGACAAAATTATTGACTCAAGTAACTGCGGAACTATAATAATACCCCTATTCCGTCACTAATTTCCTCCTGCGTACCTCTTGTACGGCAAGTTACCTTACGAAAATTTAATTCAAAATCAAGAAATGTATCCACCAATAGAGGAAGCTAGGAAAATTGCAGAAAAGAGGACCTACACAATATCATTCGCGTAATAAAGATAGATACGATACTCATTGTAAGGTAGCTGATTTTAAACCCGGAGACCTAGTAATGTATGAAGAGTTCCAATATCCAAATACTCGTAAACTTACTCCCCTTATTCTGGACCCTATACCGTTTTAAAACAATTTTCTAATGTAACTTTTGAAATTAACAAACCTAACATTTGACCTAAAAAACTTACTGAAATCGTACACTCAACCAATTAAGGCACTTTAATTCTGCAGAAAAGTTTAAATTATCTACAAAAAAGAGTAAAATTCCCATAGCTATTAAAGGACGCTAGAAGCGAAACCTCCCTACGAGAAAAGAAAAAGAAAGAAGGAAAGTAGGTCACAATTCAAACCACCCCACCGTTACGCTTACTATACACACATGTGAGAGGTTAAATGTCAACAAGCTCGGAGAAATATAGTCACCTCTCCCGAAGGAAGGAGAATCACTTCGAGCAAGGCAACGTGTCATGTTAATTTTTTTCCTATAAATACCCGCAATAAGCTGGTGTGAAAAAAAAATTGTTTGTTCATCAACTTGTTTTATTTTGTATTGTGGTTTTACAGTGTTTCACAAGTATTATAAGATTTATTGTTTATTGAATAATAAGAATGTTATTATATTATTATATCTGTAATCATATGTTCTATATTATAGGAGTATTAACGTATCAAATGCATACAAAATGTTTGAGTACAAACAATGCTAACTTGGAATCTTATAACAAGCTAACCACAATTTTGTACTTATTATGTTTTATGTTGGAGAATATGGTTTTAAATCCTCAGTTTGCTATGTTGGAAAAAAGGTAAAGGTATAAGAATTTTATATGCATAAGAGATTTTCTGGTCAGTAGATAATAGAGGACACAGTTGTCCACTTATCGGCATCGGAGCGTCCTCGTAAAATCACTAAGCATCCCTTAACCACGGTTGGTTTTTTTTGAATCCGTTTGTTAAAGAGGAAAAGCCCATGTCTAGGAAAGTCTCATTTCTTGTGATGATGATGATGAAAAAAAAAATGGTAATAAGGATATTAAACGAATACGTGTTGAATTTACTAAGAAGAGCGGAGTTATATGAGTAGAGGATTTAATCATATTGCATACATTTTGGTAATCGTTGTTGAAATTAAAACTTATTTGATTGTTATAATTAAAAAGCAAAATAATGAATCTTATGATATACTAGCATATGGACTTCTATGTATTGTGAATTTTATCTATTGTGATACAGAGAAGAATTTGTCACCTTATCCTTTCTTTGTTGATTATGGAATAAAGTCCTCACTATGACGAATGATGGAAAAACTCAAGTCTATCATTTCGATGTATAGAGACTGTTCTTCTGTCACATATATATAATTTATAAGTGTTATTATGTTGTATATTTGTATCAGGTGGTAAAATTAAAATAATGATAGTTAAATTTTAAATTTATCCACAAAAATATTTATCAACTTATGTTAAACGGTTTGTAATCTATTTAAGAAATTATAAGTGTTAAAAAATTGTTTTATGTTACTGAAGTATTACAGTACAAACATTGCTAACTTAGTATTCTTCACAAGTTACCTAAACATTGTACTTTTTTACATAGTAAATTGAAAACGTTAAGTGGTTTCGAATCCTCGTGGGTATATTATGTAGTTGAAAGTTAAATAAAGTATGAGAGTATATGTTTTTCAGGAGATTTTCTGGTACAGTAGAAATTCAAAGAGCAGATATCTATAACCCTATAGGATCGCGAGCTCTTTCTAATCTACATAAAGCGTCCCATATGCCACGGTTGAATACTAACATCCGTCTGCTATAGAGGAAGTGCCCATTCCAGAAAATTCTCAAAATGATAAAAGAGAAATAAATAGAAAGTAATGCTTCATATATGATAAAAGAGAGGTATGTTTAAGAGGTAAGAGGTTATATAACAGGAGGATTCATACCAAAATGCTAGTAGTAAGATTAATTAAAATATCGTGTTATTTATGAAAGTTAAAGTGTTTATATAAGAAATTAAATATGATAAATATTGAGCAAGAATTAGTACATGTATTTGACTTATTATTTTAGAGGTTATTATTTTTGTTGATATAATATTGTTTGATAGTGAATATTGATATTGAAATTAATTATTGCACTTAGTATGAAATATTGAAATTGAATTCGAACATGGAGATTCTTATTCTGTAAATGATATCATGTGGTTTTACCTTTGATGCCATACAGTGTACTTAAATTTTGTAAAATTTTAGGTCAACGGAAAAGTCTTCCTTTCAGCAAGAACTTTTCTTATTTCGATGGGGGGGAAATGTAACAAGAAAACGCGACGTCCTAAATACTTTACTTTAACACATATTCTAAATTCTCTTTTTAATAAAGCACGACCCCTTTTCCAAAATTTGCGACCTAAAAGTAAAGTAAGGATAATTTATCGCAGCCCTGCAGATCATTAAGCAGGCATGTGAAGTATCAGACATCAATAACATCCCCAGATATGAGTGTTCGAAAGTTTATGAGATTCCGAATGTCCGTATAGTGTCAAAATTCTTGAAGAGCCCTCGAAACACTCTGAAATTATGTCTTTTAACGTCAAAAACCCACTTTACAAGAACTTATGGGCCACTTATCCTATGCCCAGTTCAACAGGGTCTCAGCACTAGCAAGCGCGGATTTTATCAGTCCCCGGGAAGCTTAAGTGGACACGTGAACTCCACGAATCTAGGTCGCCAGTTAAAAATTTAGTTAGTTTAGGCCCTCTGGCGAAAAATATCGCAAAACACCCATTTAATTTTGCATGAACGCAAGACTTTTCCGCTCTTCGTGCTAATCTGGTCGCTATCGGACATGCTGTTCCGCTCGCTCTTCGTTTCTAACTCTTGTAACTGTCGGACACTGCGGGCCGCGCCTGTATGTAATCGGCGTCCCGTCCTGGCAAAGGCGCCGGACAAATCATGTGGCCGCTGCAGCCTTCGCGATCCTTCTGATTGAATAAAAGTGATTTCCTGGATATCGTCGGAAATGTGTGTTTCTCATCAATGGCTCCATGTTTGTTTCTACTAAATTTCGTCAGTGTTTCAGTGCTTCTTCATGGATCAACACTACGCCCGACTGCATCTCTCCAATTTGTGCGCAGCGATTTACTAGATGATTCACTCCTCGTGCCGACTGCATCTAAATTCCCAAATGTGATTATATCACATATATATATATCTATCTATATATATATATAGATATATACACACACACACTAGCCGGCTTCGCCGCTATGCTCGGGCCATCCGTCCACCAGACAGACGGCTTTGAATTGATTGATTGAGAGGGTGAAGTTTTCATAAGAGGAACTATTAATTTGCAGTCACCCCCCCCCCCCCTCTCTGTAGGTCCCGTCTAATGAGCCCTCGAGTAGTAAAAAGTTGACCGTAGCGCTCCAACCACCCCCCCCACACAAGACACAAAAAAAAATGTTATTCCTATTAAATCCACCACCACCTGGTATGGATATGAGCATACCTGCATTACAAAAAGATAAATTTTCATGTGAAAGAAATCGACTGACTACTTAGCCTATATTCCGCAATACAAAAATTCAAATTTC
Source organism: Dolomedes plantarius (assembly GCA_907164885.2). Taxonomy (NCBI): domain Eukaryota; kingdom Metazoa; phylum Arthropoda; class Arachnida; order Araneae; family Dolomedidae; genus Dolomedes; species Dolomedes plantarius. The sequence continues at coordinate 194,405,547 of OU015496.1, read as the reverse complement.
CTGAAATTTGTGTTATTGGTGACATAATAATGCATTGTACATTGAAATTATATGAGAGCATGTATTAGGCAGAATTGCACATGTCTATGTTGCGAGATATTCTGTATTCGGTTAGTCAAAAGAAAAGTACAATTGAAATATTAAACAGGCTTCCGGAGCTGTGGTATTGTGTGAAAAACAAATAAACCTCTCAATAAACACCAACATTGCTGGAGTGTAGAGGACTGGAAACGAGTAGCATAGAGTGATGAGTCTCGATTCCGACTACTTCCGACTGACGGGAGGCTGAGAATATGGCGTCAGGCTCATGAAGCATGGATCCTGCATGCCTGGCTGGACTGTACAAGGGCATGGTGGCTCAATCATGGTCTGGGGTGTTTTTTTCGTGGCACAGTTTGGGATCTTTGGTGCGTGTACCAACCTCCCTCAATGCAATTCGGTACGTAGAGTTACTGGGTGATCACCTCCATCCGTTATGCTGTTCTGGTTATCCGCACAGTAATGGAGTTTTCCAGCAAGACAACTGTACCTCTCACAAGTCCCGGTTGGCTACTGGCTGGTTGGATGAGCATTCATCTGAACTTCTGTGTCATGAATTGGCCACCTATGAAGCCCAGATTTAAATCCTATTGAGCATCTTTGAGATGTTTTGGAACAAGGCGTGAAAGGCATCACCACAGCACCAAAGAACCTTACTGAATTATGGACAGCTTTAGCCAATAGTTGCAAGCCATCCCGTGAAACGTTTCCAGAACTTGTTGAATCTATGCCTCGTCGTGTGGCAGCCGGTTATCAAGGCCAGAGGAGGCCCAACTCGTTACTAGGTTTCACTAAAATATGTAACCAGAGCAGACTCAAATAAAATCTGCCATCATATCCTGGTTATAACTCATTTATTATATGATCGCCATTAAACGGACGTCCATACTCAGATCGGTGGTCAATACAAAGAAAAAACGTTTTTACACTGAAGAATATTAAAGACAAAAGCAATTTGAATTCACATTAGGACACTGGACAACTAACGCCTCTCACATGAAAATACCAACTAATTTCCGTTACACTCCCATCTAAACTCGAACGCGTTTACTGAAGTTAAAGAATAGATGATTTACCTCAATGACCTAAAGAATAAAATCAAAACTTTTACATAAAATAACAAATCCACATATATATATAAATGCAAATAATAACAAAAAATATGTTCAATAGTAAGTTTCTAAAATTCAGTCTTTGAGTTCGAGTGGATAGATCAATTGTACAGGTCTTTTATAGTCTCCTTTGGAGTAGAACTATGCAGGAACGTACAAGTCCGTCACGCCCTTGAAACACTTCTTTGACAACACTATGTCCCCACAGCAGCTTAGATTTACTGGTGCCCTCTAACAGAACAACATCTCCTTTTTAATGCACTCAACGGAACTTGGACTTGTCATGTTGTTCATTGTTCTCAAAATTAAGTAAGTACAACTCTTTCCATTTTGTTCCATAATTGGCACAGTAACTCGAGATTGGTACTCTCGTCTTTTGGTAAGAGCACATTTAGTAGATTCCCTGTGAAGAGTTTCTATGAAATGATGAACTGGGTATTCGACTGATTTCTTCCTGGAAACAAAAATTGTGCTGGAATCAAAGGCTCGGGTTCTCCTATCTCGTTGCTAACGTAAGATAGAGGTCTCAGAATTTACAACAGTCCTCTATCTCGGAGAGAAGAGTGGTCATCTCCTCAAAGCTGAGTAGAGCCCTTCGTAAAACTTTCTTCAGTGGTTCCTTAACACTCTTGACTAGTCCTCTCATAGAAACCTTCCCCACCATGGGGCAAGTCTACAATGCATTCCATGTTATACGTTTGGATGTCAGAAAATCTCGAAATTCAGAGTCTTCCAAATATCAAATAGTCTCTGAAGCTCCTTATCGGTACATTTAAATGATTTCGCATTGTCGGAGTAAATAGTGTGACATGTACCCCTTCTTGACAGGAACCTCTAAAAGCCAGCACGAACTTTGCAGTCGACATATCCGTGACGAGTTCAAGATGAATCGCCCTCGTCACAGCGCAGGTGAATAATGCAACGTACGATTTTTTAGTACCATCTTCGTACCTCACATAAATCGGACAGCAAAGTCGGTACCGATACAGTGAACGGAGGAGTTTACCCATCCGATCCCTGGGAACCTGTCCGCTCAATTGATCGAAGGTTGACAGCATATCTTCTACAAGTCAAGCACTTTGAAATTACCTTTTCACAAGCTGCCGGCCCTTTGGTATCCAAAATCTTTTTCGGATTTGTACTAACGTGCTTTCACCACCTGAATGCAGCATATTTTCATGTTCCTTGCTTTGCAAGTAGTTCGGCGAACTTGGAATGTTTGGGAATAATAATCGGTTTTCTTTCATCAAATGAATAGCACTCTCGTCAAATCTTCCCTGGCTTCTTAAAATGCCTTTATCATCAAGAAAGGAACAAGTTGGAAAAGGTCCGATTTTGGTGAAATCTTTGAATTATTATGGAGAGCTTGCAACTCACCTTTGTAGAAGTGGGACTGAATTAGCATAATTAGAGTCTTCTTCGGCGGCTTTCACTTCATTAGCTGTCAGAGTTCAGCCTCAGGTTTTACCTTTTTTAATCTACTTAAAAATCGCTTCATCCAAGCCACAACTCTAATAATTCTGCTCAATTTACTATAATTATCAATATTCAATTAATTTTATCTCTTCTTGAGGAACACATTCCATCACTGAAATACATTTCAGATATTCCATCTCTGTCTCATTTACCTTCTTAATTTCTGTCTTGGGCCACATCTCATTAGGAAGAGATAACCACTCTGGACCCCTCCACCAAACCGGGGAACTTATCAGAACATTGATGGAGGTTCCTCTACTGATAAGATCAGCAGGTTGTCCTTCCCAGGGCAATGGTGCCTAGTCCTTTAGACGAGAAATTTCCTGTATTTCTTTGACACGATTTTCTAATAAACTGTTTAAAGTTTATGGCAGGAGTTTTAACCAACAACACACGATTGCCTGAGTCGGACCAAAAAATAAATTTCACAAGGCTGTTCAAAGCTCGTATGAATTTTTATACAGCCTGACAGATAAGAGGGCACCAAGAAGTTCAAGTCTTGGTAACGTTATCACTTTCAAGGGCGCAACTCTACTCTTAGCTGCAACAAAACTTGTAGATATGAGTCCATCACTAGTTTCTATTCTAGATAGCTACTGTACCATAAGCCTTCAAGCTGGCATCAGAGAAGATATGCAATTGATACAATTTAATTTATCTTACTGACTCCTAAGAAATAGTAACGCGGCACTGTTAAGTCGTTAAGTTGTTTGAATTGTTGACTTATATCACACCACTGTTGTTCTAAGTCTAACGGTAACTTTTGATCCCACTCCAAGCCCCTTTTCCAAATATTTTGTATCAAACCCTTCAGGAGAATAGTGAAAGGCCCTAAAAACCCAACTGGGTCAAAATACGACCAACGATTTTCAAAATAAATCGTTTCGAGTTCTCTTGTTTGTTAATTAACTTTGACAAATCATCAGAATCAAAATAAAATGAACTTTTATCTGAATCCCACAACAATTCCCAAAACTTTAAACGGGAAAGCTGACTGACCTATACTTTCCTTTTCTTCCTCAACATTTATGCCGATTTGCTTCCACGCTCACGTAATTCTCTGTTGTTTGTTTGGAATTTTCTTAACAACATACCATGCATCTCGAAAAATATCTACGCAATCAGAACTTAACTGTAATGCTGTATCGATATATCACATCCACCTATGACGTCATCAACGTAAACTCTTCGGTTTAACAGGTCGTATGCAAGTGGTTTCGATTCTGCGTACTTTTTGATATGCTCTTTTATGGTCGCAGCCAAAAGAAACGGACTACAATAATGCCAAATAATACCCGACAAAAGCGATATATAACTAATGAAGAGTCGTTCCATGGGTCTTCTGACCAAAAAAATCTAGTTACGTCACGGTCTTCTTCGTGGATAATTAACTGTAGAAATGCCTGTTTAATATCGGCTGTAAAAGCAATTTCGTTTTCTCGAAATGAGAGTATCAGCTCAAAATATCGGGATATAAGTTCGGTCCAATAAACAAACAATCGTTCAAAGAGAGCTCATTTTTCCTATGCGCGGAGCCGTCGAACACTATTCTCACCTGACTGGTTGATTTATCCTTGCGAACAACAGCTGTATGAGGTAAATAACAGTGCGTGCGCGATGTGTTAGATTTGTCATCGCTTACTACTTTTTCGATAATACCCTCATCTTCATAAGTTTCAATAATTCTACTATATTCTTTAAATAATTCCGGATCATTCTTAAAACGCCTTTTCAATCTATCGAATCTCTCTGAAGCCAACTCAAAGTTATTATTTAACAAATGTTTTGTATCAGGTCTCCAGAGAAGGTCGTAGTCCACCCTATCTATTATTATCATAATGTAAGTCAGATTTGAAATTTACTTAAAATGTACATTCATTATCAATAGAGTCCTCATTGCAGTATCAATTCTAGACCTCTAATTCCCAAAATAGTTTATAATCACTTCACATAAAACAGTATTGTTCACAACACTACAGATGTTATTATACTCATTCAAACATCTACCTTGTACACGAAACCAAACAAACTATCGGTTGCAATTAATCCCTTATCTAATCGCACAGATGTTCGAAGAGAACATCAAACATGTAATCAGAGCCAATCAAACCGTCTACGTCAGTATTTCCCCTGTAATCCGAAAGAACAACATCTTTTTCCCATGCTAATTGCGAATTCTTTCAGTGGGAGCAGAACATCTTGCAGTTATGTTATTCTCTCGACTACAAGTGCTTCAAGAGAAATATTCATTTTGCTATCGGTTTTGTTTTGGAGTTTAACTTCAACCAAATCATATGAACATTGTTTAGAATTTTCCTCTCCAAACCCAAATATTTGCAACCGTTCAGTTTTAATGTCTCAAGGTTCAACTCATTACACAAACTCCTTCTAATGAATGAACAATGGCTACCTGAATCATACAGAATACGAACTAATTTACACCTTTTTTTAGATACCAGATGTGCTAAGGATGTTTGTAATAAACAGGTTCATTAATATTTCTCTTTGATACACTGAGGCCGATACGGATGCCAAACATCGGTATCCTTAGTTAATTTATGGGTGGTTTCCTTGTTATCTGATAATTTATCTCTATCACAAATTAAATTATTATGAGGTCCTTTGCAAACTTACATAAATATGTACTATCTACATTTCTTAGAAACATGATTTCGTTTTAGGCACGAAAACACCGGAAATGGTCTTTTAGAGATTGTTTCTTTTTGTCAATATTTAAGTTACAACTCTTAGAATCGTGAGAATCACAGTTGCAAAAGACACAAAAAATAGCATTATGAGTTGTAACCAAAGCAGAAGCGGAAGCAAACTTTCGATTTGATTTCCTCTGTTTTGGCATTCCGATCGCTCTTTATCATGGTAGTCGAAATACCACTGAATTTCTTAACACCACTAGATATATAGATGAAGCTTCCCTGCATTCAATTTCTTTTCTTATAACTCAATGAGCTCATTAATGTCAAAATCAGTATTTGACTTCCGTTTTTCGATTAATCTAAGCTCAAATCATCTGGTAATTTTTGCAAAATAATGGACATAATAAATTACCATAGCTGCCAGCCGTGACATTTAAAGATTGCAAACTACGAATATGTATTTCAACTCTCATCATACAATTTACGTAACGCTTTCGTATTTAAGGAATTTCTAACGGATCAATTGATAAGAGCTTGCTGATGTGACTCGATATAATAAGGTCAGTTCGCGCAAATCTCCTAGAAAGTAACTCTATTGAAGAATCATAATTGTCTCTCAGTCAATGCGAAACCGGAAATAGCATTTAAAGCATTACCACCTAAATACATTTTAAGATAATTAAATTTCTGTATCTTACTTAAACTATCATTAGTATGTATGGAATATTATAAGTATTCCAAAAATTATACCACTCAGATGCCTCACCATAAAATTCTTAATCTCAATTTAGGCAATTTCACTACATTAGCAACATGCGAACTTATTTCGGATTCCTCTATACCATCGGAATTGATATTCGTAACATTAACCCTTTGGCTAGACTGAGCCATCTTGGATTTCTTTAAAAATCTTTCTACTTTTCCTTTATACCATATAAATTTATCCTGATATTCCTCGGATCTAATAATTTCCGCTTCAAATTCATTTGGATTAGTGAAAACAGCTTCAATATCCAGTCCAAGCGATTTTAAACTATTATTCCTATCAAGTAATTGATTCAAAGAATCATTCAAATTATCATTTTGTTTTCATTATCCTGCTCTAATAATTGCTCCTCAATTTTATTCATTGTTTTAGTTATTAACTGTCTAATAACAGCACGTTTCGATTTAAGCTTATCCGTATCATCCATTTTATTTTCAAATTTTCAAACAATAATATAATAACGGAAAAAAACCAAATCAATAAAAATAACACAATCAGAACCCAAAAGCAATCAGAGCTATCACCATAGAAACAATAAAAATATTTCAATACCGAACAAAAATGAACATCTCTGGAGAACAGAATGACCAAAACAAATGTTAACTCACCCCTATTTAGCCCATTATGTAACTACTTTTCGGCGATTGCACCATTTCACTAAAATATTTAACCAGAGCAGACTCAAATAAAATCTGCCACTCATATCCTGGTTAATAACTCATTTATTATATGATCGCCCATTAACGGACGTCCATACTCAGATCGGTGGTTCAATACAAGAAAAAACGTTTTTACACTGAAGAATATTAAAGACAAAAGCAATTTTGAATTCACATAGGACACTGGACAACTAACGCCCTCTACACATGAAAAATACAACTAATTTCCGTTACACTAGGTAGGTATCCCTAATTCAGTGGCACTTCAGTGTAGTAATAGGAATTCAAAGATATCTTACTTGCAGTTATAGTTTTCTTTAAAAGTATAAGGCCTTTTTAACAATAACTATTCTTACTTTTATCCATGTGTGGTATTTCAAATAGATGATTTGTAAAGAAGACTACTCATTCAAATTAGTTACATAGGTAAATGTATAGGAAAATGTAATACTAGCTATTACAGTGCATTTTAATTCATTTATTTTTTTTCCTGAAGATAATTCTGATCTTTACATTTTTAAAATTTAATATTTCATTCTAACTATGTTTTTGATACTCTTATTACATGAGGAATTACACATTTTCTGCGGTCTGTGAATTACTTCAAATTTTTTAATATATATTTATGTTACTGAATAATTGTTTTAATTATTTAGATTTAGAGCATCATATGCAGTTAAAAGGTGGAAGTAACCTTTGTGGGAAATTGATATGCTAGATGGCGCTGCCATTCTATAGCTTTGTAACCCCACCCGGACATTCAGATTAGATTCGAAGCGAAACGCGGGGAGCAAGGATTTAGCTCCAATATGTACTCGATGCTTGCGTGTAAATACTATGTAAATAAAGGCGTATTATGTGCGAACCCGTGATCAACAGTTATTGTGTCTTTAAGGTGAAATATTAACAAGAAGAAAGAATGAATAAAACCACTGAACCACCAGCATCCCTCATGACGTTAAAACCCCTCTATAAATTCCTCTTTCTCTTTTTTGGTTGTTGTTTTGGTTGATGTGTGTGTGTGTAAGTATGTATTCGAGAAATGCATGGGTATCCTGCCTTCAATGATAGAATATATCGTCACCTGAATTGCAAGAACTAGGTAATTCGATTCGTCAGGTTCTTGAAGATCTCAAATGTCTACTTCTTTCAGTGAGAAAATACTCATCGTTCGGTTTGTCTAGTTATTACACTAGCCAACAGATGGTATTAGGCAGAGAGAGAGAGCAGAAATGATCGCGAGGTTAGGTTTAACTGTCACCGGCATACAACGCATAGCCAGTAATAGTTAATTTTCTACACTTTTTTTACTACTTGCTGAATTTTTACTCCATTTTATAAGTGAAGAAATTTTCCCAACAATTTGTAATTTGATATGATTAAGTGTAGATATGTGAATTGGGAACAATAGTACATACAAAGAGTGATGTAGTCTTCACTATATTTTAGTACTTCCTGAATTTTACTCTATTTTTTTAAGTGAAAATTTTTTCCCCCAACAATTTCTTATTGATGTAATGATAAGTGTAGATATCTTAATTTTGAAAAATAATACATATAGAGAAGAAGGAATTTTTAAAATCATTGGTTTTGGTGTTTCTTATTCTTATCTTTAAATCTGTTCTGAAGTAATGGAATTCACATTTTTTAATCACGGTGTTTTAGATCAGCCTTATAGAGAATTTAGCAATGATTATAAATTTTTGGCTGGGCTTCCACTACCCCTTAATGTATATTTATGATGACAGGTAATGGTAACATTCCTTACGTATCGCTCACTCCTTTCAACAACGTCATATCTCAAAAAACAGATTTTTCAGGAGACTGATTTGAAAGTTAAAATTACATTGAAATCTATTGAAAATAAATTTTAATTCTGCTGTCTAGCGGCTAAATATTGAGCGGTGAAGTATGACGATCTTGCAGGGATATACTACTCTTTCAGGGTATTCTGAAAACAAGCATAACTAAAAATCACCGATTTTTGAGATATGACGTTGTTGAAAGGAGTGAGCGATATGTTACTTTGTTGTTTTACAAAAGAAGTATAAAACTAAGTTAAGTTGTTTTACGAAAGAAAATATAAAACTAAAAGCGACCATGCTGGTAGCGCATCAGCTAGTATCTCAATACACTAATGTAAAAAAATAAAACTCAAATTAAAATACAGTGATTTCGCTTATAAGAATCACGTTTGTTATTACTGTTTTTGATTCTGTAGCGAACTGAGGTTCGTAGTGTCAACCAGAAGATGATTTAAACACACCAGGTATACATCACCATTTCATAAACAAAACAAATGCAATTTATTAATCAAATTGATGATGATGAGATATGTACACTGCACAGATGTAATGATGAACTTCGTAACTTAGGTAATCACACTCGATTTAATCGGCGTGGGGCGGAGTAGAACACAGAAGTCCGCTAGGCTAGCAGAACTGGCTCTGCTTCAATGATGAAGAAACGGCACTTCTCCTGACGGGAAAGGGCTCTCCCCAATAATATCAACGGCGGTGACACTGCACGCACCCGGTAGCGATGAAAATATTAAATTAAGGAGAAAGGACTCCTTACTGGAAAATAAGGTAGCAAAGGCTCCTTCCACGAAGACTGGTCTCCGACAATTAGTGGAGTATGTTTACTCCTGCCGGAACTAAATCGTCGCTGCAAACAGTCACAAGGGACTCTGAACCTGTAAGGGCGGCAAACCCGGCTGCTCTTTAAACTGGATCCGCTACGTGTCAGGAACTAAAAGACGCAAGCCACGACTGAGGGGTCCATTCTCTTTTTATAGAAGAACCTCCACCGGATATTGCATCACTCTCCAGAAAGTCGAACGATCTAGAACAAGTGAGCAACGGAAATGGGTTTCCTGGGCGATAATGAAATATTTTCCCCGGGTCTAAAGCGGCCGCCTTTTTAGTTTGTCCTCCAAGCCACTTCAAAGAGTCTCAAAGGGCCGCTTCGGTAAAATGCGAAAGGCACGAGTCCTTTTGTTTAGGCACGCGACGCCTCCAGGATGCTGCTTAACAATTGATAGTTCATGAATGAAAGCACCTGGGGTCCTCCTGTCATTTATAACTACCATCAGCGGTGTCACCCGGTGGCGATGACTAAATCAAGAAAAATGACCTATGTCCCCTAAGGTTCTGTGGAACAAGTCTATCGGATGAACAAAAGGAAAATTGCCGTCAGCATATTGCCACCTAAGTCGTCAGAAATCTTTTGATGAGTCTCAGGCCGAGATAGAAGAATTTCTTTTGTTAACGGAGAGGTTGAAATGCAATACTCTACATAACCCCCCTGCCGTTAAAGTTTTCAATGTGGTTGCATATTGAAAACCAACGTTTCGTGTGGGTGGTTCCCAATTCTGCTATCTAATGTACCAGTTCCAACAGTTTTTTTTTTCTACTACACAAAAAAAATACACAATTCTAACAAGTACGTACACATGCACTAACTGGATTACTAGAAACAAACACAAATAAATTCATGGTACTAACAATTAATTCTCTAGGTTACTACATTTACAAATCTAGGTAATTCGTGGACGTTTAAGGAACGTATCTGCTTTAAAGCGTCAGCGTTTGTATTCTGTCTTCCCGGCTTGGTTCTACCCGAAAACAAAATTGCTGCAACATAAGTTGCCACCGAAAAAGACGGCCATTTGAACTGGCATTCTTCTTGAGCCATACCAATGGATTATGGTCGGTCACGATTTTGAATTCGCTTCCGTCCAGATAGTAGTGAAGTTTTTTTAACGCGAATATGATCGCCAAGCACTCTTTTTCTGTGGTGCTGTATTTCCTTTCGGGCTCAGAGAACTTCCTACTCAGGTACAGGATAGGATGTTCCTTATCGCCTATTTGTTGGGCCAACACTACCCCGGCTCCCAGATCGGATGCGTCCGTTTGGACAATAAATGGAACAGAAAATCAGGAGCTCTTAGCACAGGTGTTTTTATAAGAGCGTCTTTCAAAGTGGTGAACGCTGCCTCGCAAGCTTCGTCCCACACAACGCCGCGCGGTTCTCCCGTCCTTTTAACGCATCGGTTAAGGGGGCCGCTATCATAGAATAATTGGAATATAGTGCGCGTAATACCCAGTGAGACCCAGAAATGCCCGGATACTCGTCTTTGTCTCTGGCCGGGGAAATTCCCTAATGCATTTTACCTTTAATTCGGCGGGATTTTCGATAACCTCCGCCGACCATGTGCCCCAAGTATTTTACATGGTTTTGGGCGAACCGACATTTCGATGATTTGATTGTGAGCTGCGCTGCCGCTACACGACTTAACACGATATCTAAATGCTTCAGATGCTCGTCCCAGGTCTTAGAAAATATCGCGATGTCGTCGATATATGGAACGGCATACTCCTCACACCCATTTAGGACGTCAGCCATGAGCTTACTGAAAAAGAAAGGTGCGTTTTTAAGCCCGAAAGGCATCCGCAAAGGCCCTGAATGTCCCGAATGAGGTGACAAAAGCCGCAATGCGTTGGGCCCTTTCTGTCAAGGGGATTTGCCAATACCCCTTTGCAAGATCGAGTATTGTTATGAAATCGGATCCTGCAACCTGTTCAACCCTTTCCTCTATGTTGGGGAGGGGGTAATATTCGGTGCGAATTATTTCGTTCAACCTACGATAATCAATACAGGGTCTCGGCTCACGACCATCGGTTTCTACCAAAATGATAGGCGAGGTATAATCAGACTCACCTACTTCTATCACTCCTAATTTTAACATTTTGTCAATCTCCAACTTCAAGATTTCGTTCTGTCGGTGTGACGTTTTGTATGGTCTAGACCTAACGACCTTATCCGAGATCAACTCTATGTCATGCGTAACTTTCTCGGTTTTTCCTGGGTTATTAGAAAAAATATTTGCATGGCTACACAATAATTTCTTTAATTCCCTTTTTTGAGTGAAATTTAGACGAGCGTCAAGTTCGCTCTCGCGCACAATCTCCTCGTAATCGAAATCGGTAGCACCGGTTTCAAAAACGTGGATTGCGAAATCATCCTCGGTACCATTTCGACTTTACCTTCATAAACCCAATTTATAGTTTCGGGACGCCTGATATAGGGCTTCAGCATATTAATATGGTAAATGCTGGATTTCTGTCTAGGTCCGGGAGTTTGCACTCGATAATTCGTCTCGGATATGCGAGCTTCAATTTTCCCTGGGCCTATCCACTTCGGCGCCATTTTGCTAGGCCGAGATAAAGAGAAAATCAGAACTAAATCTCCAACCTCGAAATGCCTTTTAACTGCGCTCTTATCATACGCTTCCTTACGCTTAGATTGTTCTTCACCCATTTTCTGAGCAGCTAACTGTCGCGCTCTTTTTAATCTATTCACTAGGGTAAGGACGTGCTCTGTCACGGGTCTCTCTTCCTCACAACCTCCCATCCAACCTTCGTACAATAAAACTTCGGGTGTTCGTAGGTTTTTTCCATACAACAGTTCGGCCGGTGAGAATCCCGTACTATTATGCGTTATAGTCCGAATCGCGAGGAGCGAGGCTGGTAAATGACGTTCCCAACTCTCCCCGTTTTCCAAACACAGGACTTTTAACAGTCTCTTAAGTGTTCGGTGGAATCTCTCTACAGGGTTGCTTTGTGGATGCCCCACTGAACTATGCGTCACTTTGATGCCGAATTTCTCAAAAAATTCGCACGTTAACTCGCTCGTAAACGACGTGCCATTGTCGCATTGCACCTCTTTCGGGAACCCGGTTCTACTGAATACCTGCAATAAGGCATCCGTGACAGATAATGACCTTAGGTTTTTCACGGGAATTGCTTCCGGGAACTTTGAAGCTAAACATATAGCGGTGATTAGGTAATTATTACCATTCTCAGATTCGGGCAGAGGTCCGCAAGCATCGATGTTTATTTTGACAAATGGCTCGCTAATTATAGGCGTTAATCGCATGGGGAATTTCTTAGTATCTTGAGCATTTCCTATGCGCTGACATGCGTCGCACGACCTCACGTATTCCTCCATTTCTTGGTAATATCGGGGCCAAAAAAACGATTTGGCTAGCCTCTGTTTCGATTTCGTCGCACCTAAATGAGCATTTGTTGACTCATGGCATACTGCCAACAGTTTTTCCCTGAATACCTCTGGGACAACTAAAAGACTTCGTGTATCCCCAAAGTGGTCCCTCTGTTGTTTACACAGCAACCCGTTTATCACCACATAACCCTTCTCGCCGGTTTGACCCGAGCCTTCGACCCTTTTTAACAATGCGGCCACTTCTGCACATTCCCGCTGTGCGTCTGCGAATTTCTCTGGGGAAACATTTAATAGACTCAACGCTGGGTCTTCGCGGTCGAGGGGGGGGGGGTAAAACTAACAAATTCGCCTGTTCCCCCCTTTCCAGTTGTGTCAAAACGATTGACTCCCCGTCTGAGGGACTATTGTTCGAACGCTCCCGAAGAGAATCGTTTGACTCAAGCGTCTGTGTACAGCTCTCCTGACATTTTGACTGCGAGCGCGTTATTGCATTGATTTGCATGCTCTTAGAGTTTTGTTGACCCTGTCTCAGAAGAGCTGCCGTTTGATTTCCCAATATGTATCTTTGTTGATTTGACCTGTCGCTAATGACACAGGCCTTTGTTGTTATATCTCCATACTGGGAGTTCAGAATTACGCGCGCTAGGGGCACGTTAATGGCACGAGTGTCTAATGGCTGAGTGAGCCAGACTGTTTCGCCGAGATAGTCGTCGGGCGAAATAAATCTTTTACAAACCAGATCAATCGTACTACCCGTATCTCTAAGTATCTCACATACCTGGCCGTTCACAGTCCCTATACTCACATATGGTTTTAAGGAATCTGTGATTTCCAAATCGGCACCTATGGAGTTAACCTCTTCTTTTTTTGTTAATAACGGACACTGGGGCCTAATATGGCCGACCTCGTGGCAGAAATAGCACTTAATGTCTGTCACGCGCCTTTTGTCGAACTCTTTATGGTTCCATTCTTTACGGCGGTTTTCTTTTGGGCGAGGGGAGCTCACCTTATCTAAATTTCGTTCGGGTTCGTGTTGTTCGGGGGGGTTTTCAACTTTCTCTCCCGTTTTTACAGCCCCAAACATTTTACGTTGGTCGGGCGCGCGTCCCTCGAATTTCTTCGGCTGGTTGGGGGGCTTACCTGTTTTTCTGATAAGCTCAAACTGATTCGCGTCTTTGACCAAGGTTTCAGGGGACGTGTAATTCTCCCAATCCCTTATATTTTGCTCCCGGATTTCACTTCCCATTTTCCGTTTTAATTGGTCGACCAGAAAGAGATCTTTTAACGACTCAAAAGTTGTAACACCGAGACCCTCTATCCAACCTTCGAAATACGTCTTTATTTCGAAAAGATAATCTTTCCATAGGGTTCCTGGCTTACGCTGGTGTCTAACAAACTTCTGACGAAAAGCTTCAGGACTGAGCCTGAATCGCTCGAGAAGCACGCTCTTAACATGGGAATATTTTTGTGTGTCCTCGACTTTTTCCCGTAACACAATGGCCGCTACTGATAATGGTAACAGGCTAATTAAACTGCCTGACCATTCAGCTTCCGGTATTTTTAAATGCTGTGCCTGCCGTTCAAAAAGGCAAAGGTATAGGCTTATATCAGTTTCTTCCGGGTCGAATTTTTGCATTATGTGCCTTAATGAGTGTCCCGCAGGTCTCGGAGGACTAACAGACGGGCTTTCTTGGGGGGCTTCCCTACTCAGTCTTAATTTGGCTAGCTCAAACTCTCGCTCTTGTTGAGCTAACCTATCCTCCCGTTCTTGTTGAGCTAATTCATCTTCCCGTTTATGCCGGGCTAACCGTTCTTCCCGCTCTCGTTGCTCGTTTTCTATACGGGTCTCCATAATTTCAGCTAACAACCCTTCAGCCAATTTTACATTGTAATCTGCTGAACTTTCAATTTTTTTTATCATCTCAAGCTTCAGCATTCCCAAATCTACCTCACAACTCATTTCTATAGCGAGGTTAACTAAGTCCTCTTTCTTTGCACGAACAAGAGAACCCATGTTTGACAGAATACAAAGCTATTACAATATTACACAGAATAATACACACTATTATAAACCCTGAGGTAGTAATTACATTAAAACCTGAACACAAAATGCAACTACACAACACAATCAATTAACGTACACATGCAATGCATTAACAAAAATGAACTAAATTCCTTTTAAAATTCCGCTTGCAATGTTACTATTTTAAGGTTCATAAAAGATAAATCACTTTGCTTTTAACATATCACAAAAATACACAATGCAAAATAGTTAAACACAATGTAGTTACACTATTTCTTTTTGAGCACAGTTACATTCCTTAATTTCTGGGAACTAATTTAACACACTACTATTTCAATAACAATTCTACTTTACACAATAACACTAGTTCTTATTTTACCTCAAATTAAAAAATTTTTTAACACCTTTTAAGTTCAGATCAAGCTATTAATTACAGTTATTAAATTCAACAATTTAATTCTCCTAATTCTGAGCAAACAACCAAAATATTATTCACTAAACTACTGTTGGATACCAGCACAAAAGAGAAACAGAATGGTACTCACAATTTGATGTGAAGACTGGCATCTTGTTGGCACTGCAGCAAGTTTATCAGATGGCACAAGAACGTCAAACGTTCTACTCTAATTCACAGGATACACACACCCGCGATAGCACTTTCACACAGTCTCAGTTCTGAAACACGCGCGAATGTCACTAAGGAAATTAACACTGCAGCAGTTTAGCAGATTTCACAAGAACGTCAGCCGCTCTACACTACTTCACACGATACACACCCGCAATAGCACTTTCGCACAGTCACAGTTCTGAACACACGCGACTGTCACTAAGGAAAACAAAATGTTCTTACTCTCGCTTTTTTTTCGTCAAAACGCTGCCACCAAATTTATGAATGAATATATACCTTCTGTAGCGAACTGAGGTTCGTAGTGTCAACCAGAAGATGATTTAAACACACCAGGTATACATCACTCATTTCATAAACAAAACAAATGCAATTTATTAATCAAATTGATGATGATGAGATATGTACACTGCACAGATGTAAGATGAACTTCGTAACTTAGGTAATCACACTCGATTTAATCGGCGTGGGGCGGAGTAAGAACACAGAAGTCCGCTAGGCTAGCAGAACTGGCTCTGCTTCAAAGATGAAGAAACGGCACTTCTCCTGACGGGAAAGGGCTCCCCAATAATATCAACGGCGGTGATCACTGCACGCACCCGGTAGCGATGAAAATATTAAATTAAGGAGAAAGGACTCCTTACTGGAAAATAAGGTAGCAAAGGCTCCTTCCACGAAGACTGGTCTCCGACAAATTAGTGGAGTATGTTTACTCCTGCAGGAACTAAATCGTCGCTGCCAACAGTCACAAGGGACTCTGAACCTGTAAGGGCGGCAAACCCGGCTGCTCTTAAAACTGGATCCGATACGTGTCAGGAACTAAAAGACGCAAGCCACGACTGAGGGGTCCATTCTCTTTTTATAGAAGAACCTCCACCGGATATTGCATCACTCTCCAGAAAGTCGAACGATCTAGAACAAGTGAGCAACGGAAATGGGTTTCCTGGGGCGATAATGAAATATTTTCCCCGGGTCTAAAGCGGCCGCCTTTTTAGTTTGTCCTCCAAGCCACTTCAAAGAGTCTCAAAGGGCCGCTTCGGTAAAATGCGAAAGGCACGAGTCCTTTTGTTTAGGCACGCGACGCCTCCAGGATGCTGCTTAACAATTGATAGTTCATGAATGAAAGCACCTGGGGTCTCCTGTCATTTATAACTACCA
The DNA here is from genome assembly GCA_907164885.2 of Dolomedes plantarius. NCBI lineage: Eukaryota > Metazoa > Arthropoda > Arachnida > Araneae > Dolomedidae > Dolomedes > Dolomedes plantarius. The sequence goes on along the minus strand of OU015496.1, from coordinate 194,389,011 downwards.
TCAGCGGTGTCACCCGGTGGCGATGACTAAATCAAGAAAAATGACCTATGTCCCCTAAGGTTCTGTGGAACAAGTCTATCGGATGAACAAAAGGAAAATTGCCGTCAGCATATTGCCACCTAAGTCGTCGGAAATCTTTTGATGAGTCTCAGGCCGAGATAGAAGAATTTCTTTTGTTAACGGAGAGGTTGAAATGCAATACTCTACAATTCTTATAAGCGGTTGATTCTTATAGCCGAAATTTAGGTTTTTGGACAGGAACACACACACCTATATATACATATATTAGATAATTTACCACAAAATACTCTTTAATTTACATTAATTATCTTTTATTAAAATTATTTTTTATAGTTTTAAAAATACAACTTAATTTTTAGACCTATAAGTAGATACACATGATTATCGTAAGAGAAGAAAAAAATACAATATTTGTTACAAGTTACAACATACCTACTTAACAGTTTTAACATTTCAACTACAGGAAGGGAGCAAGAAAAAGTTTTCTACGGTAGTTTGACGTAATGAAGTTTTCAGGAGGCTGTATATACCTCTTTCAATACTTATAGTCTCAGACGAAGATTCACCTTCTAGCTTACGTTTCTCGGTTTGATAACGTGCTGAATCTACTATTGTCACGTTTTCCTGAATGATAGTGGACACTTCGCCGAAGATTTATGTGTTTCAGGGTCCAGGAAGCCGCAACCAGGATGTGGGAGGTGGGAAAAAAGTGTCGCTGTTTTTGTTTGGCAGTGGAGAAAAGTGAAATCAGACTCGGACGGGTAAAGATGCTCCCGGGTCAAGCTAATAGGACAGTGTTGTGGTAAAGAGTTTAAGGGGAAACTATTATGTTATGTCTAATAAAGAAAGGGATGAATTTTACGACTATATTCCATCCCATCTTATCAATATTTCTTTGAAAAAAAAGAAAGAACTTCGTGCTTTTTGAGGGTTTAAGTAGCTTTTTTTGGAAAAATGAAAGGAAAGCGAAGAGTGTAAACTGATTCTTAAAACCGGTGGATTGATTCTTTAAAGCGAAAGTTTTAACATGGAAATAATACATTTGTTTTTGTTTTCGCGATATTGATTCTTATAAACGGTTGATTCTTATAACCAGTGATCACTATAAGCGGTGGTTACTGTATGTTCAAACGTTTATTTAAAAATGAGTGTGATTTTTTGTGTTAAAGCAAATTTTTGACCATTTTAGCAAATCAGGTTTATACTTGCCACATGCTTCTCTCGATACTTAATCAAAGTAAAAATCAGTCACCCGATCGCTATATGCGTTCTTCGTATATTTCGTTTTGGAATTGGATGATTCACAAAGATACGTTGGTGCGAACAACGTGAGCAGCACGTGGCACATTTTCGTATAGTTTGGTGTTTTCAGCAAAATTATTTCCCGAAAAGTGTTATATGGTTCTGCTTCTTATTTACCCTGTGAATCCTCTAACGGTCCAGGCACACTATAAAGTAACAGGCATAAATATAAATAATTCCTTTATTTTCTACGTAGAGGTAGACTAACATAGACCGACTTGGGGCTTCAAATAATAACACAACAGTACCGCAACTTGCGGTACTAAGAAACTGAACTTTATAGTCGTAACGAACCCTTTTAGGCAGAATATACGTTCACTAACAATACCCGTAACCATCGGGCTCTGAAATAACTATCGAACTCGTGCAGCCACCTAGGCTAAATACTAATACGTGCTCTATCAGTTAAATACCGCTATCACCTTCAATCTAACTTTTCTCGACTCTTTCGTATCTCTACCAATAGCGTAATGCACTACCGTACAAATCTCCACTCCCTTCTTGGGCTCTTGCCAACTCAGCATGTGTCACTTAAATAGACCAGACACCTGCTCCGAACTCACTTCGACTGGCCTGCACTGCGCAGCTACCAGAAATGTGCATCTGAGCAACACGCGAACCCTACAGTGTATGTCCTACAGTGTCTCGGGCCGCACGTAAAAGCTTGATGGGCCGCAGTTTCAGTATCCCTGATTTAAATAATGCATTTCGATACCTAAACTCCAAAACCTCTCAACTGAAAAATTACAAATTTAGCAGGAGAGCCAAAAAACATTTTAACAATTAAGTCACGGTTGTAGTGTTGTGTTGTCACAAATAAGCCACAGCTGTTCAGTAAAATGCCTTTAGAATGCACTTAACATTATTTATTGAGTTTTATAATGAATCAATAGATGGAAGGAGCTGTGGGTTATCGTATTCCCACATAAAATAAAAATAGCAAAAAGTAATAGTTGAGAGGTTTTGGAGTTAGGTATCGATTTGTAAGAATGCTTTAGAACAGTGTTTCCCAAAGTGTGGTACGCGTACCCCCAGGGGTATACGGGAAGAGTTTGGTGGGGTCTGAAATACATCTTGCCTTTTCCAACTTCATATTTATGTGAAGTTGCTTTTTCAGCATTTGAAGACATTGAGTCGAAAAAAAAGGAACAGACTATTGGACGTGGAACCACATCTCAGATTGAAATTAACAACCAGGTAACCAAATTATGACGATCTGTTATCTCAGCACAAACAATTTCATCCTTCTCACTGATCGAAATAAACGTTATCTATACTAATATATAAAGAGAGAGCGGATTTTGTATGTGGAGGGTAATCTCCGGAACCACTGCACCTATTTGAAAAATTCTTTCACTGTTTGAAAGGTACATTATTCCAGATGGACATAGGCTATATATTATGTATATCTGACCAGTAGAAAGAAAGTTTGGGGCCTAAATGTTGAGCTGATGCTTCACCTTTACAATTTTTCCTTTGTCAGCCATAGTCAAGTAACCATAGCAACATATCAAACGATATTTTCATTTATTATCATATGCCTATGTGATAGCCTATGTCCATAAATATTAATAAAACATTTAACATTGGAATTTTCTTTGTCAACCATAGTCAAGTAACCATAGCAACACATCAAACTACATTTCCATTTATTATCAGTAAAACATTTAATATTTTAAAGATTCAAGTGGAGGAGGTATTGATAAATACAAAAAGGATTTTTGAAATTGGCAACGTTTAAGGGTTTATTCAAGAAAATTACATTTGGAACTACGCTTTTTATTGGACATTTCAGGTAAAAAAAGATTTACAATTTATTGGCTACCAACTGGAAATTAATTTGTATAATATTACAAAACTTTATTTAACTTATAAACTTTATGTTTTTGAATTTATGTAAAATTTTATGCACAATTAGCGCAAATCGAACTTGAATTATTGAACTTTATTCAAAAATCAGTGTGTTTCATCGAAACTGAAATTTATTGATTATTTCGAATAGGCCTATGTTTGCTCCTTTTTAAGTGAAAAAGTATTGCTTCAATTGAGCTGAAATTTTGTATAGATATAGTTGGTAGTTCAGATTAAAACATAGGCATATTATTTTTTGAAAATCAGGCCCAGGAGTTTTTTAATTAATGTTTTAATGATTTTGCCCATAGAAGTTCATTATTTCGACAGCTTCCGCGGCTGTACTCGTTTATAATATAACTTTTATTTATATTTTATTATGAATAATTTTATTTATCTTTTCTTATTATTTTGTGTATGTCACAAAAAAAGAAAAAAAAATGCATTTTGATTGTTATTAAATTGCATCCATTTTTTTGACGAGGGGTACTCAGCGTTATGAAAATTATAGAAGGGGTACACATATGTCAAAAGTGTGGGAAACACTGCTTTAGAACCAGGAGTAGTGGTTGTATTAGTGTGGTTTGAGGTTTTGGGTTTATCCCTTCACTTACACTACAGTCATTCATATTTTTTCCTCCGTCATTTAAAACACTATGGCCAAGGCAGCGTTCTAACCACTTCCTCGGTATTTGGGGTTGATATTCAAACCACTGAACAACAATGTTATGTTGTTGATCAACTTGACAGCCTAAGTTTAAAATGATGAAAATAAAATAAAATGTTGCAATCAAGCATGTAGTGTTGCAAGCGCATTTTGCATCCATTTTTGCAACACAATATTCGGCCAAAATGACTCATGTCTTTCCATTCTTTTTGGATAATTTAGATGTGTAATGGAAATAACATTCTCCTGGAAAAGGCTAGAAAATCTAAATTGGAACGGTGGTATGGGAAACCCTTTGTCTCCTGGCTATAGCCTTTTGAAGGAGCAGAATTGTGTTACTGTCAGTTTCGTTTCTTAGACTTTGATAACAAAAGATTGATATTTGGTTATTGCATTAGATAGATTTAAAATTTGCTAGCTTGTAAAAAGACCGTTGTAGTCAGTAGTCATATTTTCTGAAGTATGCTAATATAATTCTAGCATTGTTCTAAGTGGAATAAACCCTCCTTCCTCCAGAAACAATTGGTATGCTCTCTTGTTACTTGAATGCCCTTGAAGTTGTTAATTTAAGTTTTGTTGAAAGGTAAACTTAATCTCCTTTTAGAGACAGATATTTATTTTAAAACGTATATCTTCACAATAAATCGTAATACTATTCACATGATCAACGTAGCATATAACTGGTATAAATTCAAAACATTCCACTCTGTTTAGCGTGTTGCCATTCAGCAACTTATAAATAGTTATAACATGATCTCAATCGTAACCATGGAGTCGTAACATGTTTAAAGTATTTGATTTGATATTATCACCTCTTTCTGTTTTCAATATGTCAACGCGGCATCCCGTTTTCCCCATCCGTTTTTGTTCCCAATGAGAATATGGGTTTCTTTTCCCCTTTTTTCAGCTTGTTTATGATTTGACTTTAGTCAAAAGAACAATTAAGCAGCAAACAGACTGGAAGTAACAAACTTTTTACGTAATATTCCTATAGGCAAATTACTTATGTGGTTGCGGAATTTTTTAAAACACGCTATCAAAATTAGGTATTGTTTATATTATTTTAAATTCGATTATTAATCGTTATTCTGTTTACGCGTTTTATAATTTTTGGGATGAGCAGTAACATTAAAGGATAAAACAACTTAAATTTTCTTTTCATGTGTCATTGGTAGTCTCAATAAGTATATCCATGAAGCTACAGAGTCTGTAGCTTCACGAGTATATCCTTCTCTGTACACCTGATCAGCAGTAACTGCTATATTATTTTTGCAATAGATGGCGCCAGCGTCGTGATATGTATGCTGCTTTCGTTTTCACCATAAAGTTAAAGCTTCGTGGTTTTCACGTATAGTTCCGTTTTTGCTTTTTTTTTTTGTTGTTTGTTTGTTGTTTGTTTGTTTGTACTAGACCGATTTTACAAAACGGCGGTACATCAGTTGATCTCGCAGATGTTTGAAATTTTAAGAAAATTCTGTTCTTACGATGAATAAAATAATATCCCATTCATATGCTCAGGTAAACATCTTGGGCTTCCTTATAACAATGTATAAGGGAAAGAAGAGTGGTGCAACGGTTGATATGGCTGATATTCAATCCCAATATTAAGCCATGGGGAATTTTCCCCTCGCTATTTTTCCAAACACAGGTTAGCAAACGCATATTTTTGATTTACACATTTAGCATTTGAAAATGGATCTTAAAATGCAATGCGCGTTTTTAAAAAATCTCTTTATTTTAATTGAATATTTGAAAATTTTAATTTTGTAGTCATAGATATCAATAATTTAATGCCCTGCAAAATACTAATTGCGGAAAATTTTAATAATGAACTTCGCGCATTTTGTCGGTGCTTTATTCTGAAAGAAGAAAAAAGGCCCAAAAATATGCGTTTACTAATCTGTGATTAGAGAAATACTGGGAGGAAGATTCCCCTTATTTCGACATTAGAATTAAAGGCCTGTGAATTTAAATAATGCACCGCCTAATCATTTTAAAAATCAATGTCTTGTTTCAAGAAATTTTAAGCGGCCTAACCACGCAAGATTTCAGTAAAATTTCCGCGTACTTTTCTTAGAATATCTTATCGTCCGTATATCTTTTTTATTCTGCCTACATCGCTATACTTTGGGCCTTCAATTCTGTACCCATCGATAACGGAGAATGTTCAAATTACAGTCGAACCTCCATATATCGAAGTAGCAAATTGCCGGAAAAAAATTCGATGTATAGAAATTTCGATATATAGAATTGAGCTTAGTTTTATCGTAATTCTCCTTTAAAAAAATTTAAAGCTAATTTTCGTATACGAAACTGCTAATTTATATGCGAATCCCGTTAAATGAAAGTTAATAACTGAAAAATGAATTAATATGAAAGATTTATTGAGTACTACATACCTTTTAAAAAACAATAATCCAGACAGTGGTTACAATGATCACAGTTACATTCTTTACAAAAAAAAAAAAAAAAAACTACGAATATCTTGCTGAACAGCTAGTTTTGTGGAAAGTTCAAAGAAATGTTCGTATTTATTCAGTCCACTAAAAATTAATCGGGGGCATTTTCCACGAATTGAAGTCCCCGACGTATTGTTTCAAACGCCAAAAATTGGGAGATTTTATTCTAAAGTGGAATAAAATTTCCCAATTTGTCTTGAAAAAAATTTCGATACATATAGAGATTTTTTCGATATATAGAAACAATTTTTCTATGTAATGAACATGGAGATTTGCTAAGAGTTCGATATATAGAAAATTTCGATATGTGGAAGTTCGATATATGGAGGTTCGACTGTATATATTTGCTCTGAACAGAATGTAGGTCTGGTAGCAAGCACACTGGTAGCAAACACAGTAATGTTGTTGGGGGAGTCGAACACATTTCAAAGCCCTGATAAATTTCATTGGAGACTGAAAAACACCCTTTTTTTTTTTTTGGAGGGAGAGAGTGGGTGAATTGATTATATATATATATATATATATATATATATATATATATATATATATATATATATATATATATATATAATTATTATTATTTTTATTTATTTATTTATTTTTTATTTATTTATTTATTTATTTTTGGGGTGGGGGGGGCGGGTGGGGGGGACATATTAATGATTGTGTAAATTTATTGAGTGACAGAGTTTAATACGAGTTTTACAGCCCTTACATGCGACCATCTCTGCGTAAGTTAAGTCTTCCATTAAACGCGCTCATAAAGAGGCATTTCAGTAGTTTCACGTTTTTACCGAACTCAATTTCTGTTTACCTTCAAATTTTGCTTTATTGGCATAGAACTGATTTTAAATGAAATTTAAAGGATAGATCGGTGTTCACGTTGCAATCCCACCCTTCAAATTATAATTTAAAATTTTAGCGCAAAATCACATAATAACTGAAATAAATAATAAAAATATAAAAATTGTGCGGTCGGGGGACCCCCGTCAGGAACGAAGTTCCTTACGTTATTTTTTCAACTCTAAACGTGATTTAATATGTAGATTTCTATTGATTATATATGTGTATATTTATATATATAATATATATACATATATATATATATATATATATATACATACTGCGCTTTTCCCAGAATGAGTGGGAATAGAAACGGCCAGCGCTTGTGCGGGGATTTGAACCAGGGACCTCTCGCTCCGTAGTGCGATAGTCCGATACTCCGTAGCCCGATGCGATAACCATTCAGCCACAGAGTCCTTGAGGAAAAGCTCTTATGAAGGGGGCATAACGATTTTTCGTTACGTGACGATTCCTGCCAGGTCACTCTACTGTAAGCCGCGTAAAAGAACTTCGTTCCAAAAAAAAAAAAAAAAAAAAAAGATTAAGAGGGGGATTTCAAAAGACTTATAATCTATAATTAGTATGGTGACTGTGAATTTGATCTTTAAAATGTAATTTTTGTCTTAAAGAATTTTACCTCTTTATTTATTTATTTATATTTTTTTTCGTACTAAAGATCCACTTTATTATAGAAATTGGTTTCAAGTTTTTAAGACGTTGTTAACCACCAGTTAAACTATCTCCTTTAAAAATTGATAAGACTCATTTCAAATGTCAATGCTGAAATATGTCGGCTGAAAGCAAAATTTTTTTATTTACGGCTTTTTTTTTTCTTCCAAATTAGAGAAACGGTTTTGTGGTTCGAAGTCGAGGAATAGGAACGGTAAAAACTCCAGTCTTTTGAAAGGCGGGCAACCAACTAAAAGTAAAAGTTGTAGTCAAAAGCATCATGTGATGAGCGTAGAGAAGTTACATCTCTCAAAATTATGAGATGTTCATTTCAACTCTTAAATTATGAATATCAAGAATGTATTGAAATTTGAAATGGTTGATTAAATCATGCTAAAATAAACTTTAATTTTGGTGCCATATTGAAATTATGTTGAATTCTTCGTAACGTAAGCGGGTGAACGAGCGAAACATGACAGGTCCAACAGTAATAATAAGAGTAATAATAATGATAAACTAAGTCATTAACATATAATACACATTGATCACGGAATAGTGAAAAAGTTACTGAAATAAACTTTATTTTACTTTAATTGAACACCAAAGTACGGGGGCCAGTGGCGTAGCGAGCATAACTGGCGCCCGGGGCACGAAACCTTTGTGGCGCCCCCCACCCTGAAAAACATATAGTAATATAATATATAGACCCTATATTGGCGCCCTCGATAAACACATAATAACATAATATATAGACCTTATATTGGCACCCCCCCCGAAAAGCATATAGTAACATAATATATAGACCTTATGTTGGTGCCCTCCCCTAAAAACATATAGTAATATAATATATAGACCTTATATTGGCGCCCCCCACAAAATAATATAGTAATATAATATATATACCTTATATTGGCGCCCTCCCCGAAAAACATATAGTAATATAATATATAGACCTTATATTGGGGCCCTCCCCTGAAAAACGTATAGTAATATAATATACAGACCTTATATTGGCATCCACCTCGAAAACATATAGAAATATAATATATGGATCTTACATTGGCGCCCCTCTGCGAGTGGCGCCCGGGGCATGATAGACCCCCTTGCCCCTCCCCCCTTTGCTACGCCACTGACGGGGGCTGATTTGATTTAGGGGCTTTGCATGTACCCAAGATTTCGCATTGTGGTTGTGATCCTGGCAAACGTTTAAAATAAATTGTGTTACATAAACACTATTTAGATAAATTACAGTATACTTCTAGGACCGTCTCAATTAAATAGATATATATCTCGACTAGATGATTGGAAACTCTCGATCTGTTTTTGCCGAAATAGTTCTTTTACTAGACCTTTCTCTGAAAGGAAGTTAAACAATTTTTTTTTTCTCTACCTAAAACAATATAATTTTGAATTTTTGCTCTTCAGTTGAATTCGCCGCTCTAGGCCACGGCGTAAAGAGGCCTAATGACTGAGGTTTAAAAATCATTCATCAAAATAGGGAAATGCAAGGGCAAAAATTGCTCGAAATGAAGTAAATGCGGACGATTTCGGTGGAACGCTGCGGGAAAAAGGCAAGTTACCGATAATTAACCGAATGTGTTTTCTTGGGATTCACACCGCACTCTGCCGCACCCTTTCGAGCGTCGGACCTTCGACCTCTATCGGCCCGTCCCCGTCCAGCGGCGCTTCTACAACCCCCCCCCCCCCTCCCTTCCCCTCGGGTCCGAAACCGAATTTCTAGGTGGTTTCCCTCAAAATTCGATCTTCTATTAAAATACCGGCAGAAGAGAAGGCAAACAAAAACAAAGAAATCCTGCCAGCCAGCAATTACAGTGTTTACCCGTTGTTTTGATTTTAAGTAGGGGCTTTGCGGAGTGGAAATGGTGATGGATGTGTATTGCCAAGAAACGGATGTGGTGCTCGATAGATATTTTGAATAAGCCAGAACGGTGGATCCGAACTGGAATAGTAGCTCGGTTCGACCTCTTTACTTCTTCCAGGACCTTATGATAATGTTTATGTTCTTCGATATAAGCTCGGGGAAGTTGAAGGGGGCATTTTCACTTGGTTCATAAAATGGAGAATCGAAGAAAGAATTCGATAGCTAATTAAGGGGACAGTGGGCTTTCAAAATTGTGAAATTTGTCCAAAAATTCAATTTTTTTTATTTTATTGAATTGTGAAACTACGGATGAGTAGGAATGTCTTGCAAAAATAATTTTTAATTTCTGTGATTACTTTCCTAGTTATAGGCATTTGTATTTAATTTAGATATTATGTGGTTACTAATAGCAATAACTTTAAATGAGTTTTTCTCAAAATAAAAATTTTCATGTAAAACGAATATTCAAACTGCTCCAGGCGCATTTCTAATGATCGTATTGCTTTGAAATTTAAGTTTTATATACTTAACTGTATATAAAATAAATCTTATTGAATAAAATTATGCTTCGTAGCTCAGAATTTCTAAATTTTGCACTTGAAAAGAGGATTTATAGGTATTATGCGTCATAAAAAAGGGTGTTTTCACTATTAATATTTTTTTCTCTTTATATTTTTAATGAATGCTTAAAATAAAGAATAAGTTTCATTGCTAGTTCTATAAGGTATCCTGTAAATAAAAATTACCATATTATATGCGAAAGAAATGCGCACGGAACATTTTTAATGAGGCCAATTTTTGTTATAATTAATAATTCATAAATTATTAATATTTCATCATTAAACATTAACCACTTTTACATATTTATGGTACTAATCACATATTCAAATTTCGAGCAAATCCATTCAAAACAAAAAAAGTTAGGTTTGAAGGTCCACTGTCCCCTTAAACTAAATAGACTTTGAACCCGGTCTTTGTAATCGAGCTCAGGCGGCATCGAATATTGAGTTGGAAACAGAGTTGTCATTTAGCAAGTGTCCTAGTTTCGCGCAATAGAAATTACGTTAAGATGCAAAAACAAAGCGTAATAAAAGAAAAACTAAACTAAAGTTCTATTTATAATATATTAAAACATTATTTTCCCTTAAAAGTTTAAGGGGAAATGAGATTATTACCCGACAAAACATTCATGTTATATGTATATCTTAGGAATGAATGAGAGGGAAAAAAAAAGTTTAGAAATAATTACATGAAAGAAACCTAAACGTTCAATAATAAAGGTGATTTCCAGAATTTCAAACATGATAAATTGTTGTAATTTCTTACGCCCCTGGGTTTGCACTACAAAACCCCAGTCCAGTGTACATATGAAGATATGAGAGGATATAAAAGAATGCACAGACTTTTTTTACTGACAAACTATGCACACCGGTGGGGGATAGTAGATTGAAGCTCCTTCTTCCGTTTCGTAGGCAGAAGACTATTGCTCCAATTTTACACCCATGCCTTAGGGGGCATCCATTAATTACGTGAGACTTTTAGGGGGGGGGAGGGGGTCGAGCCGAATCTCACCCAGTCTCACATTGGGGAGAGTGGGGGGGGGTCTCGGCAAATATCACGTAATTTTTTTTTCCCTCAAGAAACAGTGTAAAACTGCGAGATAACTGGATTATATTAAGTAAAACATGTTTCTACACTAAAATATGGCTAAATCCTACACAATAGTTCCACTAGTCACTCTTGAGACTACACATGAGTCCCCGTGGACTGAATTAGAATGAATATTCATTTACGAATTTTAGTAGTTCCTATTTAAGTATTTTATTGTTCGATTTTCTCACTGTGATTCTAGACTACGTTCATAGTAGTCTTAAATACTAGTCTTAAATAAAAATAATTAAGCAAATTATGTTTTTTTAAATAAAGCTAACGCAATCAAGCACAGATTAACGTATTTGCACTAAAAATACGCATTCTGAAAAATATCACGTAAGATTAGGGGGGGGGGGGAAGGGGGTCGAGCCAAATCTCACGATATCTCACCAGGAGGGGGGGGGGGTAGTCGAAAAATCGCCAAAATCACCTCACGTAATTAATGTACGCCTCCTTACGAGGGATTCCGAACCGCGTCTCTAGGGGAGGGGGGGGGGCAGGCTGATGTCTTAACCCCTTTACTACTAGGCAGCTGATAATTTAATGATTCGAAGTCTGTTGTCAGACAGACAGATTCATTGAAGTCCTTCAGACCTTTCAATAGTGCAACAGGAGTTCAACTTCTGGATGGCTGTCTACCCTATTTCTGACTTATAGCGAATGCTTGTAGCAGTTCTTCATATTCGTAAGTTACCACTTTCGTTCAATATATAGTTTCCTATTGTCTTGCACAGATTAGAAAAAAATAATCAACTTTCAAACACCGAAAACTGGAAACACTCATTTATTGAGTAATTAGTTATTTATTGCCAAGTAGTAGCCACAACTTGGCATCTTCATCTTCGGTTTATCGATATTTCCAAATTACATCAGCGGTAATAAAATATACTTTTTGATGATTTTTATCTGAGACAGTTCTATCTTTACTTTAAACAGCCAGTAAACACTCCTCGAATATTTTTAAAAAGCCACGTTAACAAGCCATACGCCTTATTATCCAATAAAACCTGCTCAACGTTAATAATCAACTGCAAGATGTGAATAACCTTTGTTTCCTTAACCACTCCCCTCTTCTACGGCGTAAACAACAAACTTGCTTCATTTCGTTAATAATAGGGCTTTGTATGGCTGCATAACGCCCCTCGTTTTCAGAAAAGAGTGAAAACAAGAGGAAATAACTAACCCCGAGTTTTTAGTAGCTCGAGGCTATGAATGATCCTGTTGTTGGTTGCTGGAATAATGAATGTTAAAAGGTTCTTAAAAATACCTAGTTATTTACTTATTCAGTTACGTTTGTCCTGACGCGGTTCTCAGATTGATCTTCATTACAGTTAAAAAAAAAAAATTGTTTGAAACAGTCTATTGAAATGAAGTGGTTTGTAAGCAATCGTTTGGTTCGTATGACATTCGAGAACAATGATCGTATTTTTGAAAATTCATTCTATTGCTGTATTTGTTGTTGTTTCTGTTCGACCTTTCTCAGTTATCTCCTTTTTTATCGAACGGCTTAAATCTTCAAAGGATTTTATGCAGACATTTACCGAGAGTCGATATCCAAATCGGCTGGAGTTTTGAAATTTCTGTCAAATAAAAATCTGCTTTAAATTTCTAATTCAGCAATTTTTTTATTTCATTCGAATGGCATCAAGAATAAGCTTTCCTGTTTGTTGTTGATGTTGTTGTTTGTTTTTGGTTACTGGAATGTAACGTTACAAATCGTCCTTCAGTTTTTTTTTTGAGAGTCCAAAATCTTTTAGCGCATTATACAAAAGGATCTAGTAAATACGAACTTTTTATTATGATTAAACCTTTTTAGTGCTTAGTTCGTGTGCTATATGGAATGGTTAACTATACTATCCTCCTTGATTAAAATGTCCTGACATTATTAACTTTTCCAGAAAAATGCGACACGATTTGGACGCAAGATGAAATGCAAATTGTACAAATATGTTAGATAGCTTTTACAGCCTCCCAAAGAAGGTAGAACATTCTAACTTAGAGAGAAAAGAGAAAAACAAAAACATTTGGAAGTAAAATATTTTAAAAAAAGGAAAAATTAAAATTTTGCGCATATGACATTTTAACTAAGGAGGGCAGTATAGCTGCGTTTACATGGACAACAATAATACCCGGGATTTACCCTCTAATAGGGAAAACCTTCGAAGTCCGTTTACATGGGACCACATTTTCACCCTGCTTTTACCCGTCTTACCGGAAGTAAAGGCCGTCACATGATTCGGCGGAAATGATCCTCATACACCATCATTCCTTGTAAATTACGTTATGGGTTCGATCCCAGCCAGTGTCATACTTTTCCAAATTCACTGTATTGCTATTTTTAGCTTTCCAACTTCGAACTCCGCATTTATCTCGTTACGAAGTGCATGGTCCTTATTACTTATTGTTTTAATAAATCCTTTTTATAAAATCAAAATGTAATTTTGATTTCAATTTTGTTTCAGTAATTTTTAGTCTTGTATAAATAAAAAAATCATAAATAGATATAAATAAATTTTTATCTGTGAATTCTAAAATAATTAATTTATAAATAAATTTTAATGTTACTTTTAATTATAGATAATACTTATTAAATTTATTAATTTTACCATAACAGTTTAAATGAAAATGTTACTGAAATTTTATTGAAATGAAATTTTATTTCTTATTTTACATACTAGATGGCAGTACCATTCTATTTATAATGCAATTGGAGATGTTTTTTTTTTTTTTTAAACTAGATGGTCAGATCAAGAAATAAATGAAATCCTCCGGAAAAAAATAGGCACTTTTCTACTGTTTTCTTGAAAATTATGTGATCGTTAAGGGGTTCCAGATCCTTCCATCGATCATTTAGCTGCATTTTCATGGATTCACACAAGTTCAAACCCGCCATGTTATTTACTCCCAGCTTCGAAATGCATCATGGGTAATTAGCGGGTTTTATCCTGGGTCGAAGCAGGGTCGAAAATCAACCCTGCATTTTTCCCTATCGTAGGGAAAAAGTAAGAAACGACCCTGCTTTTACCCGGGTTTTCGGCACATGTAAACGGCACTTTTGTGTATGTGTGTGTGTGTGTGTGAAAGAAATGTTCTTAAAAATACACAGGTGTTATTACAAAGGGTGTTATTACAATACAAAGGTGTTATATAAAGGGAAAATTAGTATTTTTTCCTTTTTCTACGAGATCTTGTAAGAAAGGAATATCGAAATCAATTCCTGAAAATAAAACGAAATGGAATTAGCAGATGGGACTCTTATTTGTACATTTTAAATTGATCAGATTCCTTAGGTACATTCTCAAACAGCCAAGAATGTGTAATAGCTATTTTTACAACTTTATAAATCCTTTCCCATATCTGAACTTCAGATTCGTACATATCTACAAAATTAGGGCCGCCCGGTGTCAAAGTGGTTAATACCTGCTACGCCGGGGACGCAGGTTTGAATCCAGCATAAGTCATAGTTGTAATCTGAAGTAATAGTCAGTCTACTACCTGCAAAAGAGGAACAAGGATTTTCGCGGCTTTGAAAGAACAGCTGCAATCTATCGTCCATCGCCGGTTTCATCGTTTGTAAATAAAAAATTCATCTGTCTGTGTCTGTTTATGTTTCTATCCTCTATCCTCTCTTCATATGTATACCAAACTGCGTGTTTGGACTTCAGATTCATACTTACCATATCTAAATAACTAGGGAGCCAGAGGTAGCCTTGTGGTAGTTCGTCGGCTTTCGGCACCGAGGGTGCTTGGATCGAATCCCAACAACCGCCATTAAATACCCTCGTGTTTAGGCCGGAAATGAACACGTTAAGTACGTAGACCGGAAACTCCTTCTATGAGGTCAGAGGGTGTGGAAGGTACGCCCCCCCCCCCCTCCGATGTCGCCCCTGGGGATTCACGGTGTTAAAGTTACGGTGGCAGCTAGCCAAGTCGGACTCCGGCTCTTGTGGTGCTATTTAACCCTTTCAGGGGCAACAACCTCCCCCGTTTGTACGGTGCAGATTTCCCCCTCCTCCCCCCCCGATTTTTTTAACGTAAAGAATCTTGAAAAATTTTCCAATTAAAGGTTGCAAAATGTTTTTACTTCTTTAAACTAATAACAGATGGCAGTACAAATCATTTTTCTGCTCATTTAACTGGAATACATTGATTGCAAGTGAAAAAAAATACTAGTTGTAGGCGTTTGCACTGTGCAAACGACGCCCCTCAAAGGGTTAAAACAGGTGCCGCACTACTCAGCCCGATGCCTATATGGACCTGGTTCGGAACCGGGGAGCATTAGGAACAACGACAATTAGTAGATTAAGTTTTTAAAATGTACTGTCTACAACTGTTGTGAGCGAACCGAAAAGGGAGAAATTGTTAACCTCTCCCTGTGATAAAACCTTCAAATCCACTTGCGAATAAATAAATAATTTTTTTGGAAGACTTTTGATTACAGAAATTAGGCCAGTTTCTCCGACGTACCATTCTTTTGTATGCCTGTCTCGATGACGTCTATGCGAGAATGGCTTTATATGCATAGTGTACCTGAAAAATGAACACTCCGTATAGACTAAATTTAAAAACAGGTGTCATTAACTTCAAATTTTCCACCTGGCAACCAGATAATGAAAAGCAGCCGAATCAATACATAAGGGTATATTCCTCTCCCTAAAATATCTTATGAATGTTTTTAAGCGAATTATTTGATATACAGTAAGTAATACCCCGAAGGTACGCGATAGGTGGGACCAACGAAAGATCGCTCAAGTCGAATTCGCGTAAGTCTGGGGTACAACTTTGCCTACAAATACATATAAATTTTGTCTAATTGGGACCAAGAATTTACAAAAACGCCAGTTTAAAGGGAAAATATTGTATTAAAAGTTAAAATATTTTATTACATATTAATATAATACTTATGTACAAGATATTAAAAAAAATTATGTTGATGGTTTTTAAAAATCCAATAAAGTCTGTCGTATTAACGCCGTCTTTTTTCTCAAAGAATTTCTTCATGCTAACATTTTTTTCTATTAGCTGCTTTGTCTTGATCACGCGATCCTTATCGGAGTCTATATTCTCTAAAATATGTAACCCTTTTTCAATTGCGTTGAGACCTTCTGTCAAGTTTATAATTGTCATTAAGTTTTCTTCAGGAATTAGGTCTGAGGTGTCGGATTCTTCAGTGATCTTTTGGTCGCGCATCTCTGTATGATCATCGACTGTCAGCTGCTTAATAGATGAGAATCCAACAGCTCGTTGACATCATCTCCATGGACTTCCATATCTAATTGCCTGGCAAGATCGACAACTTCTATCACACAAGGAATAGGATCAGTTTCAGGCGTTGTTTCCGTCTCGTTTTCAAAAAATCTGGGGCAAAGTTTTTTCGAGGCACCAATTAAAATTTTTGGCGAAAGTTCATTCCAAGATTTAAAAAGTGGGTAAAAGGTAAAACCGCGGAACTCCGAGTTCAGGAAAATTCGAGGTATTATTGTATTTCACATTTTTGAAAAGAATTGAAAAAAAAAATTTTTTTTTAGCCTGTAACAATTATTAACACAATGTTAAGGCAATACAAGTAATAATTTTTAAAATTACAACATATGATATATTTTTATAACAGATGTTTTTCTTTTTAAAGCGTATAAAAAATTTTACAAACAAGAGCATCAGCAATATATCATAGTCATGACTGTTAAAAATACTGCAAACAGTTTTGTAGTATACACTTTAAATTCCTGATAAACCAACTTCAGAAAGATTCAAAGGTTCACCACGAATGCTCTAAATTCTTTAAGAATTTTAGGGACAGAACCTCGTGTTAACGATCGGGTGCAAGGATTGCTTATATATTTACCTGTATGTAAACATAGTCAGCGCTCTTCTTATCCAAATGAAATACTACTTGTACATTGTTCTGTTCTTTTCCGTACGAGACTAAGGGCCTGTTCACATAGGAGTCCGGTAGCGGGAGAGCATTAAGTATTGAAATATATTTAACCAACGACAAACCTCCAAACGATTAGCAACGAAATTTTTAACGCCTATGATTGGTTTATTTCCGTCTCAGCGCCATCTTTCCTTTTACGCTTCCACTATCGGACTCCTGCGTGTGAACAGGCCCTAACGGCCTGCTCTCACTGAAACCGGAGCGTTACGTAGCGTCAGCGTGAAACATTTTAACCAACCACAGAGCTCAATTCATCGACCACGGGATACATCAAACCAATCACAAGTCATGTCAACAACCTCGGAGCCAACGGAGTAACGGGACGCAACGCTTAGGATGCAATGTGAACAGGGTCCAACTATTTCGTTTCAAAATGCATAGAAAAAAAGCACACTGTGGTTCTGTTCGTTATGGGCTGGATGATTGCACAGTTAGTCAACAGCGAAAATTGATGGAAATTCCGCGTTTGGAATTATTTTCCCTGTAGTGTGCTTATCGGCTATGTCTTGCCGGGGAACCCATAAATGGCGAAATTTAGGTCCTAAGCTGAAGGGTACATCGGAGGTGCATATATTTGAAACTGTGTATGTATCCTTCCGCGCAGGTCTTCCGAATTCTATATTGCTTGATATGCAGTCTTCAGTTTATGAAGTTATAAATACAACTGAATAGGAGAAACTGATTTTTTTAAAGTCGAGTTTGAGTGTCAGCATGAACATGGCCAAAGGCTACGAATTTCAATTTTATTTTGTCAAAGGAATTATATTGATGTTAATAAAATTGCATTATTTGAACATAGGAACACTAACACTTGTCGTCGTCGAATAATCGGCGACGTAAAAGAGACAGACAGCAGTAGCGGATGGTCTTTGAAGCAGACGCACGGTCGCAACAGCTTCAAAAAGAGATACCTTCTGAGAACCTCAGGCAACTGTACCATCTTCATCAGGACAATCTGTCGCAGTGGCGTAGCGAGAGGGGGGCAAGGGGGTCTATCATGCCCCGGGCGCCACTTGCAGAGGGGCGCCAAATGGTACCTAAGACCATTGGACCCTTTGGTCCCCAAGACCACGAGGGGCGCCAAAAAGGTATCGTGCCCCGGGCGCCAGTTATGCTCGCTACGCCATTGATCTGTCGTTCGTCAAACGACAAACGGCGTAGAACAAGGTTTTACTACTTAATAAATGACCAGTAAAATTTCCATTTTGAAGTGATAAAATGTCTTAAGTAATAAATAATATTTATTAAAAGTTTTTGTATTAAAACAAACGCGGTCTCAAAACTAGACTGCGCTTGGGGGCCGCCAAAGGCTTCACTCACCACTAACGGACAAAGAAAGACGTTAACTTAGACTGTAAGCTAGAGTTGTCAAACAACACCTGTCCTAACTAACATCAAAGGAATCTGCCCTGGAGGCTATTGGGGAATAAATAAAGAACTTGACGAGAAGCCTATTTATTTAAGAACATTCATGAGCCTAAAAGTAATTCATTCACACCAAAATAATAACCAGCTACCATCTGATTGTTTGACAAGTACTTCATGTCATCTTACCAATAGAAGGAAACAACAGTTCTTCAGAGTATTCGTGACATCCTCCAAATTAATCTGCCGTTTTTGTGACTTATTCCTCCCTGGCTGAAATATGATAAACCAGGCCAAATTAATCTAATTAGAAGATGCCATGGTGATAACCAACTTCCATCTGACTGTTTGACCGGTATTTCATGTCTGACATCATCCAAATTAAATCTAATTAGAAGATGTCATGATCACAGGCTTCAGGAAGCCAAAATTTGAAAAAGTTTTGCAATGCACAACAAATTAAAAATGGATTTTTTAAAAATGAGTAAATTATCGCCAACACCTCTGGCTTAACAGATGCCGTATATTTGCACATTTGCCCTCTGTTTAGATCAGGTCTTCAGAGATTTGGCCATACGTATAGTGTTTATGAGCACGTCATATTTTCAAGACTTGATTCTATATTTTTCAACTTGATTCTATACTTTTCGAAATTCTAACTTGCACTGAAAATAGGGCAGTGTCTCGCAGCATGTCACATCTCAACTCTTGCAGATTTTACTTCTTGTTTGGTGAGGAGTGGCAAAACATTGCATAATTTTACATGGCGTTCAATGAGCATTTTTACAGCTTGTTGAATAAAATGCTCTCAGATTACGCAAAGCCTTTAGATACGGTATCTAAACAAAGGTATATCACTAAATTAAACATTCAGGTACAGCCCGGAAAGGTTTATTCAGTATGTGGCCCTTATTTATTGACAGAGGAAGACTGGAGTTACGATACAAGACGCTGTCCTGAAGTAACTTATCCTGATATCTATACATATCTCAACATAATAATAATCATTCTCAACGAAAGAATGTTTATATTCTCTTAAACCTTGCGAAATATTGAAAAAAAGTGTTAAAATACCTGTTACATACAACTAATATGAGGAATTTTATAAATAAACTTAAATTATTTAACTCAAAATGAAGGTATCGTCCAAAAACACATGCAAACGCATAGGAACGGCTTATATAGGACTACGCGCATAGGAATAGCCAGTGACGTTGCGACGTTTCGCCTTATTGATCAAGAAACTTTTTTTACTAAATTATTTGCCTAATCAAAGTATGCAGTTTTTGTTTCTTAATGAATTACCACGTGGGAATGGTGGGACGTCATTGCGCATCCCTTTGGCATGACTTATGCGACGTATCAGTCTACTGTCTCTCGATCAATGTGAATGAAATAATTTTATCCATGAGACAAATATCTCTTTCTCTCTCCCTTTAAGTATTTTGTTGATTCAACTTGTACCCATGTTTACTTTTCGCGTGACCCTTTTTCTAGTCCCATCATCTCTGGCATTGCGGCGTTTCACCCATCTGGATAACATTGCAACTCCGCGAAAAGTTAAAACGAAATTTCCCCATCGATATGGTTAAATTTTTCCGAAAATCATTCAAGAAGAAAACAAAAGAGCCTCCAAAGACAGGTAAAAAATCATCCCAAAAGGTCGAAAAAGTGAAGGCAAAGGTCGAAAAGAGGAAGAATCGCGACAGGGCTGTAAAAATCAAACTAGACCATGAGGAAACGCACAAAAGCATCAAAGGTCAGAAGCACAAAAACGCGTTCGACGCTCTGTTTCTTCACAGACTCCTGCAGAGTGACTGCGAAGAGCAAGTGGATCCTTGTGCCAGCGTTTTTCTTGAAGGTGTCTTGCAGTATCTTGCGGCAGAATTAATGGAGCTGAGTTATAACAAGGCCAAAGCGAGAGCGCCGGGCGCTAAGATCTGCATCGTGACGAAAGAAGACGTTAAAATGGCCATCCGGGGCGATGACGAGCTGAGCTACCTTATAAGAGTGGAAGAAGGGTTAGATTAAACCTGACAAACTAATTAATTAAACCGTGTACTGAAAGACAGCTAAATTTCAGGGGAGTGGTAATTAATGATTCCACTGATATGATTTGAAAATGTCTACTTTGCTATGATGATATCCAGTGGTAACTTAACGAGCAATTAAACTTGATTATTTACGATCATAATTAGTTTCAGTGTTGTATCTAATTTAGTTATGCTCTTTGGAGATTTTGAACCTTTCATATCAGTTTCCAAACTTGAGGAATGGCGTTACTTTGCGGCATTTGGCTTCTATTTGTGAAAAGCGACAGGGAAACCAGAGCATATTCTTCTTTAATTAAAAAAAATATATAAAAAATGAAATTTAAATACATTCCCACTATAGCGACATGTCGCCAATCTCTCGGCAAACTGCAACTTTTGGCGAGGAAAAACCACATGCTTGTAGAGATAGGGAAGAAGTGGATGGAAATATATATGAAAATGAAGGTTATTTAAAGATTCATTTTCTGATATAGTCTGTCCACGGCCGACCTTAGTCATTGTGGGGCCCAGTTGCAGAATTTTCAGCGGGGCCCTTCAAAACGGTATACATTAAATGGCAAAAATTTAATGTGAAACGTAAAAAGACAAAAATATGAGGGCAGTCATATTTCTTTTTTTCAAATACACATTTATGAGAAAACAAAAACTAATAATTACAAGATAAAAAGAACTTTTTATATACCAAGTTTTAAAATTTTCTGTTGAATCATATAAACTTGACAATTCAATGTATTAATAAATACTTTTCAAAATTTTTTGAAGAATTATCCCATAAACTTGAAAGAAAATGAAGTTAATTGGAAGTTAACTTGCGTTTAACTTTTCGTTCCCGTCCCGGCCGATAGATGGCTGTACCAGTCTACAAAACAAAATTAACTGAAAAAGAATTTAAATTCTGCTTAAAGATGGCTAAAAGTATTAAAATAATGCATTGCCATCGTGTTCTGAGCTATTCTAAAAGTTTCAAATGTCTAGCTAGTCGGGAAGTTAGTTAAAAATCGATTGCAAGATTTGTACCGGATAAACAAACAAACAAACAAACACACACACACACACACACACACACACACAAACAAACAAACAAACAAACAAACAAGAAAGCGAGTTAATAAAAACATGGTAAAAATTAGCCAGAATACAACAATTTTATTAACATATTAAATTTTTTTACAAATAAATTTTTCTAGATAATTTTTAGAGGTGAAATCATTTATGATTTTATCAAATTTTAAATTTCCTCGTTTCTATATGCTATATTAGGATTTCTTCTTGGATCATGCGTGAAAATCTTCAGTGCTTCCCATATCCATACCGAGGGTAAGGGCCTGTTCACATAGGAGTCCGTTGCGTTGCGTTAAGGAAAAGATGACGTTGAGACGAAAATAAACCAATCATAGGCGTTGAAAATTTCATTACTAATCGTTTGGAGGCCTATGATTGGTTTATTTTCATCTCAACGTCATCTTTTCCTTAACGCAACGCAACGGACTCCTATGTGAACAGGCCCCAAAAGGGCTTTCTTAGCCCTATTTGGAACCTCACGAAAACTTTTTGTCCGTGTCCATGCTCTATAGGAAGTATTGCAAAGCTGTTACATCTCTCCTGCGATATTGTTGACCTTCGGTAAGTTTCAATTAATTTTAATGTAGAAAGCTTCATTCCCCCTTATCCCATGGTTACAGGAATTGTTAGAAATATCCTTAAAGATTAAGGGCCTGTTCACATAGGAGTCCGTTGTGTTGCGTTAAGGAAAAGAAGACGTTGAGACGAAAATAAACCAATCATATGCCTTCAAACAATTAGCAATGAAATTTTTAACGCCTATGATTGGTTTATTTTCGTCTCAACGTCATCTTTTCCCTAACGCAACGCAACGGACTCTTATGTGAACAGGTCCTAACACTTCCATGTCTTCGACCACAATATAGCCATCGACATCTGCATGTTTTAGAAACCTCGTTTGGTCGTTAATCCGAATCTGCATGTTTTAGAAACCTCGTTTGGTCGTTATTCCGAATAACTTTTAGCTCTTAAGGCAATTTCGAAAATCGAAGCATGTTTTCGCAGGCCATCTTTGGAATTGTTTAGAATTCGCCTAGGAATCAAAAAGTTTTACCAAATACTCGAAACTTTCTTGTAGAGCAGAGGTGGACAACATATTTTTTAAAGTTGCCACATGTGTGGGAAATGAAATGCTCAGATCGCCATAGGTTCTAAAAATTAAGAAGGAAAAAAAATTCCTGGTTTGTTTATTTAAACTTTTAATCATAATTTAACGGTATGCAGAATAATACAAAATACAATCAAATGTGAATGTTTATGTACCTTTAAAATTTTGAATGGATTAAAAAATTCAATGAATACAAAAATACAATAGAAAAAACAAAGGAACAAAGAACACAAAAGAAAGAAAAATTAAAATTTGCCCAAAAGTTCTCTTGCTCGCCAAAACCGCTTAAAAATATCTCAAACACAAAGAGCTGGGAATCGATGTAAATGCAGAATTTGTCTTTAAATCGTAAGAATCACATTTTAATGTGATAATTTTTTTTCCCTTGTCGTCGAACGAGTACCTGATATTTTGGTTGAATATCCATACTAAGTGCACATCTCAACTCCCCCTCCAAATTATATCTACCAACCGAGACCGGCAACTCGATTTTAAAAATGTCCTGGTAAATGTTATTTTTAACATAATGAGAATTAATTTTCATTATTAGCAAGAAATGAAATAAAAATATGAAGGGTCCAGGGTATAAAACCACTTTATAGCCATTTTTTCGAAAATGGGTTATAGCAGTGCCACCTTGTAGCTTTCAAGGAGTACTAATTCCACGTGCATTCATATCTGGGACAGAATCACTTTAAAGCCGTTAAAAATAGCGATAAAATTTCGGCATGCCATAGAAAAACCATGTTACTCCAACTTTCAAATTTATTTTTCTCAAAACGAGGTTTTTGGAGTAAAGTGGTTTTACCCCTGGACCCTTCATATGCCAAAGTCAAAATCGTCAGACTTGGCGATTGGTGAGCAGGTAGCCCACCTCTGTTGTAGAGTCTGTTTAGCTTTCCCCAATAGTGGGTAAAATCAATGCACCTTATACATTTCTCGGTAGAATACCGGCCTCGATGCTTAAAAATATGAGGTTTCAGGCCAGTACTAACAGACAGACGTCATTCTATTTACACTTCATTTTGTCTTCGAGGTAAGGCAGCCATCTTTGTACTATTGGTTGTTTTCCAAGTGTACCAATTCCTATCACAATAATATTCTTAATATCTTGCTCGAATGCGGCGATTACTTCTTTTGCCTACCATTTATCATCATATCAAATTTTCTTAAATTTATTAGTTTATTAAAGTTAAGTTTTTAATTACCGTGTTTCCTTCACAGCGTTTAAATGAGCTATGCAACGGCGTGGCATAATGACCAAGCGGTCTGTTATCTGCATCGACCACAATTCACACCACGAAGCGAACTGAGCGTTATTCGTTGATATAAGCCGATTCCTCCCGCTTTTATAAATAGCTTAGGTAACATTTTGTAAGTTTTTTGGATATACAATGAACGTGTATTTAAATTCGGTTCATAGGCCCGAATGACCAATGGATAAATTTCCGCCCTAGTCTGGAGTCAGTTCTGAAAGATAAGTACATGCATTTTCAATTTCAGGGTGTGAGGGAAATGCATTAAGAACTTTCCTGGTAATGTAATAACTAATATGCCTGGTATACTGGAGTCCCTGGCTTGAATCCAGGATGTAATAAAGTGTGATGTGCTTGAATTTGAAAGACGTGCTTTGTTTCCTTGCGCATACACAGCAGGCATAAAGAAATACGTCCTTTGATTATTTCTGAAGAAAATGCATTTTTGTAGCTATCGCAAGTCTGCAGCCGAATCCCTCTGCAGGCGACATTTAAAAATAATTTGTTTTCAAAGTTTTGAAGAAGGTATCTGGCAACTGCGATGACCCGGTACGGAGAGTAGCATTAAAAAAGAATTATTCTGTTAAGTTTTTGGCCATGTAATATTTGGTATCCACGTTATTGCTTAATAAATACGAGTCGCATTTATTAAGCAATGACGTGGATACCAAAGATTGTAGCCAGATACCTTCTTGAAAACTTTAATAACAAATATTTTTAAATGTCGCCTGCAGAAGGATACGGCTGCAGACTTGCGATCGCTACATTTTTCTACAAAATTATCTTCGTTTTAAATATTAAGTTTAAATTACTTTTAACATTTCACAGCGAAAGTATACATTGTTGTTAGAGAACCAAGTTATTGGTAGCTTTCAAATGCTGTGCTTAATATTAGAATCTCCCTCAAGCGCTTATGTACGTCAGGGATACAGCGATTCTAGCCCTATTTGCCACAAGCAACTGTCAGTCTCAGAAACCGAGGACTGGTCTTTGGTTTCTCTACTTCTTGGACATACGCGTGCAAAAGACAAGACTCCGAACGCAAGATCACATTGTATATTTCTCAGAGACTGAGGTGTGCGCTCTTGCGAAAAGGTTTCTCCACATCAACCATTCCCATTATAGTGCCGTTTACATGTGCCAAAAACCCGGGTAAAAGCAGGGTCGTTTCTTACATTTTCCCTACGATAGGGAAAAATGCAGGGTTGATTTTCGACCCTGATGCTTCGACCCAGGATAGTGCCGTTTACATGTGCCAAAAACCCGGGTAAAAGCAGGGTCGTTTCTTACATTTTCCCTACGATAGGGAAAAATGCAGGGTTGATTTTCGACCCTGCTTCGACCCAGGATAGTGCCGTTTACATGTGCCAAAAACCCGGGTAAAAGCAGGGTCGTTTCTTACATTTTCCCTACGATAGGGAAAAATGCAGGGTTGATTTTCGACCCTGCTTCGACCCAGGATAGTGCCGTTTACATGTGCCAAAAACCCGGGTAAAAGCAGGGTCGTTTCTTACATTTTCCCTACGATAGGGAAAAATGCAGGGTTGATTTTCGACCCTGCTTCGACCCAGGATTGGGCGATAACTGCGGTCCTCGGGGAAAACCTTCTGCAAGGGCCTGTTCACATAGGAGTCCGTTGCGTTGCGTTAAGGGAAAGATGACGTTGAGACGAAAATAAACCAATCATAGGCGTTAAAAAGTTTAGCAATGAAATTTTTAACGCCTATGATTGGTTTTTTTTCGTCTCAACGTCATCTTTTCCTTAACGCTACGCAACGGACTCTAACCTGGCACCCTGGATCGGTCTGACCCTAGTCGACCTGGCACCCTGGATACGCGCATGGTGGATGATGCTATGGGTATATCTAGGCAACCGCAGTAAATATTTTGATGCTGTTATAAATTTTTTATTTTTATTTTTTTGACAGCTGCGCGTTATTCATCCAAACAATGCACAGTTTAAGAAACCGCACATGGTCGTAAACAACGCGGTGCCCAACCGAACACTCACCCTAAAAATTAAATGCGAGAGAAGATTTCATAAATGTAAAACAATTTTTAAATGTAATTTTTAATTTAACATTATTAATGCTTAGCCAAGTGGTATCGACAACAAACGCCATTATGAAGTCAGGAATGATTCCCTGCCTAATAATCGCCAAATTGTCAGCCACAGAGGGAAATGGGTGCGTTTAGCAGTATCTAATAAGTATCGTCACGACTTGGGAGGTAAAGATCTTCCTGGGCGGCAAAGTTTTCCCCTGCAACTATGGTTGTTATGCTCTTTTGTTCTACTCATCTCGGATAAGGCGAGAGAGTGTGTATCATTGTAGCGGCAGCTCGTAATTGTATTTAGCGGAGGACGTGTCGAGACTGCTTTACTGCGAATTACAGTAAGAAGGATTGCGAGACTGACAGAGCGTTTTATTGTTTTGGTTGTTGGGGGTCGTTTGACCGCCATAATTGAGAACTGAGTAGCAATTTGATCTTGTCCAGGTTGAATGCGTCTCTTTTTAATGACTGGGAGGGAAATTCTTCTATTCAAAGGCGGAAAAGAGCTATGAAAATCTTTTCTCAAGTTGAAGTTATTCTTCATCATAGAAAAAGATTTATAAAGGAATTTCGTATTCTTAGGATTTTGATGTCATTTCTATTTTGCCAGTTTTATGTCCTTATGTGATAAAACCAGATTCCCCCCTCACGACTTGAGATCACCTTACCTATATTAATAAGTTTGGAAGCTCTCAAGCTAATTTCGATTTGAAAGTTTGTAAAAAAGTTTCCGAAATTTTGTCAATCTATTCTTGTCAGTCATAATTCAAGATATAGAATTAATTATTTCCCATTATTTTGAGACCAAAATTGTCAGATCTGAAAATAATGCTTTATTAAAAGCATTATTTTGAGATATTTTTGGTCGATTTGTCATTGTTTCAAAAATAGTCGAGCCCTATTTTCTTTTTCCCTGGCATAGATCAGGGGTCGGCAACGCGGTGCCCGCGAAACAATTTTAAAGTGCCCGCCGTTGAATTATCTAACTTTTAGATATTTGAACAACAATCACTCGTAGTTGCAATGAATAATTTTAGTAAAAAAAAATAAAAAATCTAAAACCGTAAAAATCAATAATTACAAGATAAAAAGACTTTTTATATACCATGTTTTTAAATTTTCTGTTGAATCTAGCATGTGGGCATAAATAAAAATTATCCCATTGTAATGAGAATATAATATGCTTGGTTCACTATTACGTTAATAGATGGCGCCTGTAGCGCAGTTACTTTTGGCTCCAGACGCTTCTCGTATTTTTACGTAATGTATTTTAAAATATGGAATAAAGATGGCTAAAAGTATTAAAATAATGCATTGTCATCGTGTTCTGAGCTATTCTAAAAGTTTCAAATGTCTAGCTAGTCGGGAAGTTAGTTAAAAATCGATTGCAAGATTTGTACCAGACAAACACACCCACAAACACACACACAAACAAGAAAGCAAGTTAATAAAAACATGGTAAAAACTGAGCAACCTGCTCTCTAGACAGCGTCGCTTTTCCCTCGCTGTGAGTCAACTTCTTTTTCCTGCTCTGAAATTGAACTCTCTTTGCGCGTCGACATATGCTTGTGAATCTTTTGTTTCCCAGTATGAAATACTTAAAATCAAAGTACCGATCAAGCCTCACCGACACTCATTTGGATAAATGCGCGAGAACTGGGAATTCAACTAATGTGCCACATTACAAAGAGTTGGCTGCAGATTGGCAATGTCAAATATCGCATTCATTGTCAAATTTAAGACTTTTGTTTAAGTAATATCGCCACCGTCCACACCCGAAGGTTATACGGCCCTTCAATAATAAAACTAATCATCCCGACGGCAATCCAGCCCAGCCGGGTCCCGAAGTTTTTCTTTTTGCAATTCGTTTACCTGTCTTTTTTTTTTTTAAATCTGAGGGGCTATCCACCTTCCCCTTGTAGGGGGAAGTGTATATTCATAAGTTCCTGCATAATATTCTTGATGTACCTTCTACAATAATAATCCGTAAATAATTTACTAGGGGCCCAATCTTGAAAGCCCAAAGGTAGGTTTTTTCGTGCTTCAGCCCATTTGCTACAATTGTATATACAGTGCTTTATAGTTTGTATATTGCCACACTCACAAAGATCTGTTTTAGCAAAAAATCTGTTTTGATAGACTCCTATACAGCCATGTTCAGTTATTGCTTGATTAACAAGGAAATCTGCCGACAGTCTTTTCATAGAAACACTAGGGAATACCTCAAATACTTTCCTTCCTACACTGCTTCTCCCCCAATTTTCTTGCCATATATTTATGTAATAATTCTTAATTTTATTCTTAATCTGTTCTTTAGTTAATTTATAATTTCCTGTGATTTCATTCAGTGTTGTTGCTTGTTTAGCTGCTGCGTCTACCATCTCATTTTCATTAATGCCACAGTGGGCTTTAACCCAGTTTGTTTAAATTGAAATTTGAATTCATGTATTTAAAATTTATGTCGCATTAATATTTTCATGTTTAAATACCAACCCTCCCTCCTCTTCAACCTGCGATGCCCGCCGAACTTTCGCATTTCTGAAATATGCCCTACTAGTGAAAAAGGTTGACGGCCCGTGACATAGATCCATATGACTCATTTGGAATGACATTTTCGCCCCCAAATAAAAGATTCCTCTCCTTGGTGAGCAGCAGTGAAATTTTAAATGAACACATTTTTTTTTTTGGTCGAAACTTAAGAATGACCATGATATGCAAATAAAAAGGAAGCCATTCCGATTAGCGACCGTTCACGCGTATTTCTTTTTGAGGTGATGTTTCTCGAAATGTTGCATGCTTTGAATTTCATTTTGATCGGTAGATGGCGTCTTTATATCAGGAATACTCTAAAACGAACTTAAAAAAGAAAAGGAAGAAAGTGATTAAATTTGACGGGGATTGTGGTTTTGAGAATGTTTACGGATAAAATCTTCTGATTTTCGTGTGAAAATGTTTACGACCGAGACTTCTTATATTAGAAAAGCGTACAGAGCAGAATTGCCGACTTTATTTATTTATTTTTTAATTTTTTTAAATTTTTTAAATACATTGTCCAGGGTTGTATATGGAATTCAAAACATGTGAATCCTCACAATTCATCTTGAAGAAAAGTTGGAAAACTAGGTATATCTTATAAGCCTGTGTTGAGAAAGTTTCAGTTAGGTAGCGCTACTGTGCTTAAATAATTATAGACTCCATGGTGGCGCTGCTTGACTGAGATAATCTCGTACCCTCTCTACCTGAGACATTAGGTTTAGAATATGATTAGAACTAGTTAGATAGAGTTTGACATGGGACGATAGGACCTTTTTTGAACGAGTTCCCGTCCGTAATCCTCGTCGAATTTAATCACTTTCTTCCTTATTTATTTTCTTTTTTAAGTTCCTTTTTGGAGTATTCCTGATATAAAGACGCCATCTACCGATCAAAATGAAATTCAAAGCATGCAACATTTCGAGAAATATAATGCTATGCTCGTATGTTTGCTTGGGCTTTAAAAACCCTTAATTTCCCTTTATGTATTTTTTTAATGTTGTTTGTGTGTATTATTAAAAGTTTTTGTCGAGTTCAGCCGCGCATCAGATTTCTTTTGACTATTTTGTTTTGATTTACCACTGAACCATTTCGATTTTGCAAAACCTCTTTTACCTTAATTAACTATTTTTCCTCGTTTCTCAAGCATTTTTGAGAAATGTATTTAGTACCTTTCACTGATTTAGGTTTAGGGCGTGATATTGTTAGGGCCTGTTCACATAGGAGTTCGTTGTGTTGCGTTACTCGTATTGACACATTTTAAACACACTCGTATTGACATATTTTAAATCACAGACCTTAACAATTTCGTGGCTAATCGTTTGGAGGTTTCTAATTGGTTAAATATACAGTCGAACCTTCATATATCGAACTAGCAAATTGCCGGAAAAAAATTCGATATATCGAAATTTCGATATATAGAATTGATCTTAGTTTTATCAGAATTCTCCTAAAACATTACAATTAAAGCTAATTTTCGTATACGAAACTCCATTTCTAATTTATATGCGAATCACATTAAATGAAAGTTAATAACTAAAAAGTGAATTAATATGAAAGATTTATTGAGTACTACATACCTTTAAAAAAACAATAATCCAGATAGTGGTTACAATGATCACAGTTACATTCTTTTTAAAAAAAAACTACGAATGTCTTGCTGAACAGCCAGTTTTGCAGAAAGTTCATCAAAGAAATGTTGGTATTTATTCAGTCCACGAAAAACTTCATCAGGGACATTTTCCGCGAATTGAAGTCCATGACGTATTGTTTCAAACGCCGAAAATTCGGAGATTTTATTCTAAAGTCAAATCAAATCTCCCAATATGTCTTGAAAAAAAAATTTCGATTTATAGAGATTTTTTCGATATATAGAAACAGTTTTTCTATGTAATGAACATGGAGATTTGCTAAGAGTTCGATATATAGAAAATTTCGATATGAGATAGTTTGATATATGGAGGTTCGACTGTATTTCAATACGAGTAACGCTGACGGATTCTATGTGAACAGGCCCTTATTCTTTCAGTTTTGTCTCGTTTGTTAAAGTAAATCCATTTTCACGTATGCTAAATGAATTTACTTATCTATGATTATTTCATTTTACTGTAACTAGATGTTGAA
Source organism: Dolomedes plantarius (assembly GCA_907164885.2). Lineage (NCBI taxonomy): Eukaryota > Metazoa > Arthropoda > Arachnida > Araneae > Dolomedidae > Dolomedes > Dolomedes plantarius. The sequence goes on along the minus strand of OU015496.1, from coordinate 194,358,173 downwards.
TTTAGTTCTTTCCCTTTACAGTAGTTTTTAGTATTGTCTTAGATTAACATTTTACAACTTTTGTTCGGGAAATTTTTTAAAATTAGATTTTTAATGAGATCGAAGTGACTTATCAAAAATGACCGAAGTGACTGATCGAAGTAAAATAGAAGCTCTGTTGTATGTAAGGTACTTTGGAGTTAAACGGTAACGCAGTCATTCAAGTTAACCCTCTTAAATAGCTTTAGATCTTTAGATGGTTCGTTTTTTTACTGAGTAAATTTGATTCTTAGTTTTCCTCAGTTTTACTGAGTAAATTTGATTCTTAGTTTAAATTTGATTCTTAGAACATTATCTGAAATTTGATGTGGATCAAATTTCAGATAATGTTCATCTGGAATTTTTTATATAATTTTACTTTTCGAGTGCTTCATCATTGAAAATGGCTGATCGTCGTGCTAAACAGCGATAACACGAATAAGGCGAGATTGTGACGCGAGGGATATTTTTCTCTGGGAAAATAGATCTTGTGGGGCCGCATTTCTAGCTGTCTAGGGCCACGGGTTGGACCCGCCTGCTCTAATACGTTTTAACGAGCGTACAAAAGGAGTAAGGCTAAGGCGGTACGGTAAAATGTCTATGAACGGCACCTTTTAAGACAAAGCAAATGTTGTTCGAAGCCGATTTTAACAGATCTCTTTTAGCAAATGAGAGAGGTGCCCGGTGCCCGCCAAAGAGGAGAAATGTGGCAGTAAACCCTTTCGGGCGTATATAAGGTAGGTGCCGCTTCATAATTATCGGCCTTGCTTCGCCCCCAGACCCATCAGGAAATGATTAACTGTCAGCCAACACATCCTCCCGTCTGAACTTCTAAGGTCCTTAAAAAACTAGAGTTGATGTAACAGACATTTTGTTGCCAACGGTAACATGAAAGGAAAAACTGTGAGTGTGTGTGTGTGACGTATTGTTTCAAACGCCAAAAATGGGGAGATTTTATTCTAAAGTGGAATAAAATCTCCCAATATGTCTTGAAAAAAATTTCGATATATAGAGATTTTTTCGATATATAGAAACAGTTTTTCTATGTAATGAACATGGAGATTTACTAAGGGTTCGATATATAGAAAATTTCGATATGGGGAAGTTCGATATATGGAGGTTCGACTGTATATGTCTCTGATGAAGTTTTTAGTGGACTGAATATATGCAAACATTTCTTTGATGAACTTTCCGCAAAACTGGCCGTTCAGCAAGATATTCGTAGTTTTTTTAAAAAAGAATATAATTGTGATCATTGTAACCACTGTCTGGATTATTGTTTTTTTAAAAGGTATGCAGTACTCAATAAATCTTTCAAATTAATTCATTTTTTAATTATTAATTTTCATTTAATGTGATTCGCATATAAATTAGAAATGGAGTTTCGCATACGAAAATTAGCTTTAAATTTAATGCTTTAGGAGAATTAGGATAAAACTAAGATCAATTCTATATATCGAAATTTCTATATATCGAATTTTTTTCCGGCAATTTGTTACTTCGATATATGGAGGTTCGACTGTACTGTCCGACCACAGTACGAAGAACCACGGTTGGCATAGTGCCAAGACGATTCTATTCACGCTGTAGGTAAGGCTGCTGAGGAAGGAGGGGGGAAAGTCTCGTATTCTCTCGACATTCTTTAGAATCGGTTACTAACTGCGCTTGCTTGCTTTTTCCTCGTCTGTTATTTTGATTATTATATTAAAATTAATGGATCCTTTACCCAACACAACTGCTCGGAATAAGCTGTTTCGTAGTGATTGTAAACGTATGATACACAATGTAATTAAATTGTGTGATAAAGAAGCACTAGAAGGAAATGTTACTGTTGCACTTTCGCAATCCCTAAAGAGAGCTAGTGAAATGACCGGGATATCAATGTCCAGTGTAAAAAGAATACGCAGAGAAGCAAAGGGTGAAGAAACTCCAAAATTTGAATCTCCGAGGAAACGTCAGAAAAAAAAGAACCACCGAAAACGTAGGTTTAGATAATTTTGATGTAATCCGAAAATATCCACTCCTATAAAACTCCTATTTTTTTAAATAGATTTGCTTCTTTTTATTATTTTCTTTTTATTATTTTGAAATTATTATTCACATATTCGATCAAAAATAAAGTTTTAAAAAATAACTTTAAAATTGCGGACAAAAAGCAGTCTGAAATACATTCCGTATTTCATAAACAAACACATCCGAAAATATGACGTTTTCCCCTATTTTCTAAGTAGACTAGCTTTTCTCGCGCATGCGTAACAGCTTCCAGGGACCTTGCTTCCGTGGTCGGACAGTATCTCTTCTCTCCAATCAAGCATACCAACACAATGGGCATTAGAGTACTACCGAAAATCTTTACAAACGCGAGATAATGCGCACAACGGAGTAAAGAATAGGGAGTAAGTAACATGCCCCTCGGTAAACATTCGGGATCTTGGAGCCCTCTTCGCATTACTTACACGCCGCGTGACCCTTTTGTGGGAATTGCATCTCGGCAAATTATTTCCCTTTGCGCATGGTCTATTTTTCAAGCGGCGACGCGACAATATTTGGACAGCGCGTCTTGCAGCGACAAGACGCGGCTCTTTCGGGGGCTAAACAGCCGTGAAGAATTCGCGTGGTGCCACGACGTTTTCGAAAACTCGGAGCATAAAGAGCGAGATTTATGGTATCTCCATTAGCCGATGAATTGGACCTGGGGGGGTGGGGGGTGGAAGAGAACGGCAGTGGAGATGAAAGGCATTAGGAGCGAGGGGGGAGGGGGAAGAAATGTCTGTGCGAGAGTGCGGGGGCAACGCGAGAATGCCGGCCAGACGAAAGAACGCTGGAAGATGCGGGTTTTCTTCCCCAGGCTGAATGCGGCCGGACAAATTATTGTGGTGACCAGTGGACAAAACTGCTGCTGTATCTCGATATCCAGCCGGAGAGGGCTGAATGGTCATTCAGGATTGACTTTTGAGTGCGGGCGCTTGATGGATGCACTGTGCTTTTGAAAACATTAAAAGCGTATCAAGATCAATATGTTGCGCTTTATGCGACCTCTTCTTTGTGTGAGTGCGTGCATGCGAGTAATGCACGCACGCACGTATAAAATAAATGAATGGCAGGTCGTTTCGCGTAACACCTGTAGAGACGAGTATACCAAGAGCATACGAAACGCTTCTTAACCCACGTATATTGGTCGGAGACCAATGAAATGAAACACCACAACGTTTACGGAGTAATATTTTGAAATCTAACGACAGAGGAATGAATGTTTATCATATTTTTACTCATTTATGTCATATCAATTATCCACTGAAACAAAAAAAAATGCATTCACTAAACTGTACGTTAGCAATCTCATTTTTCAAACTAAATTAAAGTACGAAGCATCTGTGGTGTCTGAGTTTTATGGTCATTTGAGTACCAATGATAAAATGAAATTTATATTTAAAAGAAAATAATCGAATAATGATTTCTAATTAATCAACTAGGGATATATTTCCGTTCTGTCTGTTTTCGATTTTCATACTTTACAATAAGATAATTATTTAGGTAAAATTTGCAATTTCTCATTACTAAAAAACAATAGTTTGTCTCAAGTTTTACCTAATCTACGTCGCGTTTTATTATTTCTGCTACTGTTTTTTAATGTACTTCTTAATGTTGAGGAAAATTTGTGATTCTGTAACTCTTACGTTTCTTAGGTTTATATTTTTAATGAAAAGTTATGGTTTTCATACACTGCTTTGAAATCTCTCATAAATTTTTAGGCCCATTGAATAATCAAGGAAATGATTTTTTGTAATTCAAAAACCTTATATTTTACATATGAATAAATCGCCTGAACCATTTGCTCGGCATTGGAAAGTTTCTCGAGGAGTTCATTGCTTGAATAATGCTAATTTGACTGAACATGAATAGTAACTAGTAAAGTCAACATAGTAAAGTTAACATTGTGACCAGCGATAGTGTAACCAGAGATAATGAACCGTATCTCTGGAACCACAAGTCCTATAGGCAGCTTAAAATTTGCAGGGCGGTCCCTCTAAATTTATAGGGGATCATTAAGAAATCAATTTTTTAAACAAACTTTAAGTGGGCTTAAATCCCCAAATTAAAACTGTCTAACTGTTCATTGTACGTTTGTAAACATAAGGCTTAGGAAATTGAAATTTGGGGGTTCCTCTAAGACCCTAGGTACTTATTGAAAAAGATATTTTTAAATACCACCTTTAGAACAAGGGTTAACCCCTTATTTTGGGGATTTAAAATCCCCAAAATAATCCCCTTTTTGGGGGGATTTAAAATAAATAAATCTAAAACCCGTATTGGACGTCCGATGACTGTCGTTTAATGATAGGGTGAACTCCTCTGAGTAATGATAATCCTTTGCAGCTAAAGTTAATTTAAATTAAAATAACCCAATTACATAATTGATAGCACTAATGTATTCCGTAGTGAAGCACGGGTATTTAGCTAGTCAATTAATAAAAAAAATACGTTAAATTTTTAGACATTTGACGTCAATCGTTCGTTCACCCGGGATTTATTACTACAATCAGAAGACAAAAAGAAATGGGATTTAAAGTACCTTGTATATGTTAACATTGTAAGTAGTGAATCTTCCTCAGTCCATGTGGTTATAATCTATATATTTAAGTTGCTAAGCCGACTTTTTGGGCAGTCCGTGAGAGAAAACTACTGCATCAATTTACTTTATTTTGGTCTTAAATGAAAGATTGTAATCTGTAGATGTGTCAAATTTGGTTTTTGTAATCGCAATTTCTATGAATTAGTAATAATTTACAAATTAAAAAATTGATGTCTGCGCATGCTCAGTGGCATGTTTAAATCTGTCTTTAGAAACTCGCTGTTTCTGCGCATGCTCAATGGCATGCTTTAATGATAAAACGTTTATTCCGAGGAGTCTCTCTAGATCTCTCTTTGCCATTTTTATTTCATGATAATTATGTTTGTGAAATATAAGATTAAACCTTATGGAAATTGTTTATTTCGCGCTGTTTAATTAGCGATAATTTACAATTAAAAAAGTTTGCTTTCTGCGCATGCTCTGTGACATTTTTAAATCTGGCTTTAGATACTCACTAAGCACGAGGCCGCTCGAACACATTAATTTGTTTCTGCGCATTATTGTGATTTTCAACATTAGGCAATGATGTGTTGAGTATAATTTGTGTATTAGTACATTTATTTAATATCTAGCCGTCATGTTTCGACGGGTACCAACTAGTTATTATTAAAATTCTTGGAATTTATTTGTCAAAATGGATGTTGAAATTCCTAATCTATACTTATATATAAAGAGACAGCGAATTTGTATGTGGAGGGTAATCTCCAGAACCACTGCACCTATTTGAAAAATTCCTTCACTGTTTGAAAGGTGCATTATTCCAGATGGACATAGGCTATATATTATGTGTATCTGATCAGTAGATATAAAGTTAGGGGCTTAATCCTAACAATCTCCATTGTTAACGCTACTGTCTTGTACCGCTTTTTGTGCCGAAGATTTCAACGATCCTTAGCGTGGTGCTATCGCGATGGGTTTCTGTTCTGACAGTAGCGGTTCGAACCTAGCCGTTCTCCGGCATGCCTCTTTCTTTTAAAAAATTAACTTTAATTATTAACTAACGTAATATTAATTTAAGGTATTATTTAGGTTATTATTAAGGTAAAAAAAGATTTACAATTTATTGGCTATCAACTGGAAATTTATTGGTATAATATTTTGTTCAACCCGGACAAAGTCGGGACGGGCCACTAGTCAGTTAATAAAACAAATATGTTAAATTTTAGGACATTTGACGTCTCCGTTCGCCCGAGCTATATTATTGCAATCAGAAGACAACAATAGATCAGTCCGCATGAAAAAGAAAACGCCATTAAATTACCCAATAAAAACCAAGACGGGATTAAACATTTCCCGTCTCACGACATTCTAAGTACCCCGGCCAAGAACTCCCGGTGTTTTAGGCCTCCCTCCTTTCCAATCCGCTCTAAACAAGACCCAAACAGAGCACTAATCCCCGGTCGCCGGGGCAGCTCGCATAAAAAAAGTCACCCCATTGACGGGGGGCGCTACAATAAATGTTACACAGTGGCATTTATTTGCGCCCTCACCTGCCTGAAAGGCGGCGTGACAAATCAGATCGGGTGACAGGTATTGAGTCCCCCCCCCCAGCTCTCCGCGGGGGGCCCCCTACTTTTTGTTTGGACGGCTCGATAGACCGTGAAAAGGGGGGGGGGGGAATTTGATGTTCGACTCCCCCTCTCTCGCTTCCTCCGAACTCGCGAACGCTGCAGCGCGATGGCAAAAACATGGAAATTCTGTAGTTTCTAATCAAATATTGTTTTTTGACAGCTTAGCCGTTTAGGCTTGAAAATAATTTTGCGCTGCTCGACATAGCCTGTATAGAATCCTAAATGCGTGTAACACAAGTTTTTCTTTATTTTTAATTGATTGCATATACACATATATATATATTTCTATCTATCTATCAATCTATCTATCTATCTATCTATATCTATCTATATCTATCTATCTATCTATCTATCTATCTCTCTCTCTCTCTCTCTCTCTCTCTCTATCAATATATATATATATATATATATATATATATATATATATATATATATATATACATCTATATATATATATATCTATATATACATCTATATCTATCTATCTATCTATCTATCTATCTATATATATATATATATTAATTACTCTCTACCTACAGAAGCATTCAACCCATGGAAAATTAATTTACTAAAACTAGTACAAGCTAAATTACCCAATAATAGTAATAACATTAATAATTCATATAAACACTTTAAAGCTGCTATTACAAAATTACAAGATGACTTTATAGTCACTTATGTAGATAAAGCAGCCAACAACTATGCTATAATTTGTAAAAAATATTTTGCCATATGTTTAAAAAAACAGCTAGAAAATAGTGATCTTTTTCAGCCATTAAAAGAAACTACTAGTATTATTATTAAGAAAATCATAGCTAAATATAAATTACTAGGTATTTCATCTAACAATTATCTTTTTCCTTATATAACTTTAGTTCCTAAATTTCATAAAACACCTATTGCTTTTAGAGCAGTAACCTGTGGTCACAACACTTATGCTACAAAAGCTAGTAAATTATTATTAAAGTACCTTAAATTAATCTATAAAAATATAACATCTGGTGTTTGTGGTATAATTGATAATAGCTATAGTCTAATTAGAAAACTACAAACATTAGATAACTGTAATTATATTGTAACTTATGATTTTAAAGATCTATTTAATAATATTGATATAATTGATTTAAATAGAATAATCATAATGTTAGTACAAAATAATATTCAATACTTAGGCAACGAAATTAAACTAACTCGTTTCAATAGGCTCCTAGAATTAGTAACTAAACATAATTACATAGTTCATAATAATAGTATATACTTACAGTCCAAAGGTGTACCACAAGGTGGTAATGCTTCAAGTATGCTAGCTAATTTATACTTATATTATTTTGAAATTAATAATATAGAAAATAGCAATTACAATATAATTAGATATATAGATGATATAATAGTAATTAATAAAAGTAATAACCCTATAGACTTAAATTTTTACCCTTCTAATTTGGAACTAATTAAAAGTAGCCATGATAATATTAATGTAAACTTTCTAGATATTAATATTAAATTAAGTACTCACAGTAAATTTACTTTTGATTTATACGACAAAAGATCTGACTATAATTTTAATATTGTTAAATTTCAAAATTATCTAACCTGTTTACATAAATCTGTTTTTAATAACATTATTGTAAATCAGTTAGTTCGTATAAATAGGCTATGTTCTAAAGACAATAGGATTAAGCATATTGTAGACTTGAAAGCTGTGCTAACTTGTAATAATTACCCAGTAAGTCTTTCCAACAACATAATTGGTTGTTTTTGTTTTAATGAATAGTTTGTTCCGTTGCATTAATATGTTAAACATAACAATAGGTTAAAACAGAAATAATAACTACTAAAAATAAAAATAAAAATCATAAGTAAAATAAAATAATAATAAAAATAACTCATAGTAGTAAAAATAATAAAAACCAAATAATAATTAAAGGATATTAGTCTTAAAATACGGTAACCTAAGTAAGTCTGTTACTGGGAATCCACTACCTCAATGGTTGCAAGTTTTATGACGTCAGTCATCTTGCGGTTACAAGCTCTTAACGTCCACTCTGACTAGCGCCAGGCTTGGTGTTCTTTGGTTAAGTACTTTTAATCAAACTTGATTCATTTATTAATCAATTCTTCTGTTAATAATGGATTGTACGGTGTCTGAGTGTGTTTATTTAATAGATCATACTCATCAGAAACAATCCATTGGTTTTTAGACAGTATTGACACCGCTGATGAAGAAATGCTGTCAAAAACCTTATTCATACTTTTATTTACTTGTTTGTTCCTTGCTGCAAGTAGCTTTAGAGCTATTACTGGTTTTCTCTTTCATCTTATTCTTATATATATATATATATATATATATATATATATATATATATATATATATATATATATATATGAAAAATTTTAATTGACAGGTATTATAATAAAATGTTTAATTATACGTACATTTATTATAATCATTATTATATGCAACTTTTTAGCATATAAATACAACGTAAAATCTAAATTACGAAAGGGCCAATTTCAAACCGATTTTAACATTTACCTTTTTTTTTAAACAGTTAAATATTAAATCTGCCTATCGGTCGATTGTGACTGATTTTCAAACAATTTGGGGTTTCGTTTTTAATTTCTCAATGATTTCCCGAGATTAGAATAATTAACAAGATTAGATTATTTCCAAGATGAGAATAATTTTGTATATACATATATATGTAGATCTAATTGAAATTATACATGCAATAATTATAATAATTATTATTACCAACTTTTTAGCATGTAAATGCAAAATGAAACGCAAATTTCATTTATCATGACAATTTCAACTTTTTATCACGTAAATGTTTACTCTCTACCGGTCCATTCTGACTCAATTTCAATAAATTTCAATAAAATTTCTCAATTCTTATATACTTATTTATCCGCGAGTAAAACCCTGCAAAATATTAGTATAATTCCGAAAGTTGTAATTGGATTGGCGATTAATTTTCAGAACTGCTGAAATTCGAAGTTGGCTTCTGATTTGGGCTGAATAGATCTGGGATTTTATGTTTATTCTACGGAACTGTGAAACATCGCGGAGAAACTTGTTTTACAGGCATGTGTGAGGAAAACTAAAAAATAGTAGTGTACTATCCAAACAAGATGTTATCCTTTTTTTTGGGGGGGGGGGGGGAGGTAATATTTGTCAAAACATTTAAAAAAAAAGGAAAGAAACAATGTAATGAAAAATAAATTCAGAGTTTATCATGGTTTTTCAGAAGATTTAGAGATTTGGCACCTTAAAAAATTATATGTAATGTACACACACATACACAAATATGCAATACAGAGGTACTTATACACTCTAAAAAGGAAATGCTGTTTCAGGGTGTAATGTGTCTGGCTAGCAAATTTATTTGTTTTGGGTATCCCATATTTATATCTTAAACATGCTAGCTATACTTCCGCTTTTGTAATATACCTTGTAATGTTCTCGGTGCAAAACGAATATTTTTTAACTTGATATTTAGTTCAATAACTTCGAATATTTTTCAAATTACTCGAAACATTACAATTTTGTCTGATGCTGACGAGCATTTTAAACTCATATATGTTTTTCTTTCATATTTCGACTCAGTGCTGTAGGAATCAAATGGACGTTTTGAATTAATATGACTTAAACATGCGAATTTTTATTTTATTGTTTTTTACATTAGAAAATATGAAGGAAGATAAAAATTAAGATAGTGAAAAAAAAACAAAAATTTTAATATAATAATGAGATTTCGAACAAAATTTGCGAAATCAGTTTTATGAAAAAGACTTATCCATGAAATGTGGTAATGATACCAGCTCCGACAAATTTGCTTCGCCGCTTTTAAAATCAGATTTAATTGAAATCTCTCTAAATCCATTTAAACTCTGCAGAGTGTTTCTAAGTTCAGACGTCTCTGGAGTGTATGTGGAAAAAGATTTTAGGGAGATTTAGATAAATAAATAAATAAATAAATATCTAAATATATATATATATGAGCTATTATTTTTGAAAGTGGTATAAGTCCACTAAAAAAATGAGTTAATGGTAATTTCAGTAAGATTCTTCTACCTTCTCTTCACCTTCTCTTCATATTTATAACTATACATTCAATGTAGTACGATTTTTTCATAAAGTAAACAAAAGAATTTTGGCTATAAAATGTTATCGCAAAAATCTTTTGTTTGAAAGTGGAATAAGACCATTCCTAATAATTTTAATTTTTATAATTATTAATAATTATAAACATTAAAAGAAGATCAAAACTTAGCATCAACGAACCCAGATAAATATGTCGCATTTTCGTTTGATCTACAAAAGGCCCTTCCGTATCCCAAATTATCAGTTTCTGTTGTATATAATTAAGTTCTTATTAAGTATAAGTATTAAGTATTATATAATTATATTATATAATTACTAAGTTTAAGTATTACTAAGTATAATTACTAAGTATAAGTATTATATTATATAATTATTAAGTATTAATTGTTAAGTACATAATTATAAAATTCTGTTTATAATTATTAATAATAATCTATAAGCGAAATATGTATGTTCTTAATGAAAGTTGTCATAATTTTCATGACAGTAGAATTCATATGTATGCATTGGAGGAAATTGTAGCATCTGGAGGTGTGGAAGAAATAGCATCTTGCTGCCTGAAACATATTCAGAATGTTACAACCCAAGACCATATTATAGCATACAGTGACATGTTTACAGGACAAAATCGAAATGTTAAGCTCGCACTGATGTGGTTAAGGATTGTTCAATCAGCTGATAATAACATAAATGTTACTGACCGCAAATTTCTATTGTCGGGTCATTCATTTCTTCCAAATGACAGATATTGTGGAGTTGTGTAAATAGCATTAAAGAAAAAGGATCAATTGTATACTCCTCAAGACTATATTATAGCATACAGTGACATGTGTACAGGACAAAATCGAAATGTTAAGCTTGCACTGATGTGGTTAAGGATTGTTCAATCAGCTGATAATAACATAAATGTTTCTGACCGCAAATTTCTATCGTCGGGTCATTCATTTCTTTCAAACGACAGAGATTGTGGAGTTGTGTAAATAGCATTAAAGAAAAAGGATCAATTGTATACTCCTCAAGACTATATTATAGCATACAGTGACATGTGTACAGGACAAAATCGAAATATTAAGCTTGCACTGATGTGGTTAAGGATTGTTCAATCAGCTGATAATAACATAAATGTTACTGACCGCAAATTTCTATTGTCGGGTCATTCATTTCTTACAAACGACAGAGATTGTGGAGTTGTGTATATAGCATTAAAGAAAAAGGATCAATTGTATATTCCTCAAGACTATAATAATGCAATAAAGACTTGCTGAAAAAAATAGCTTCATTTTGTATGAAATAAAAAGAGAAGATTTTGTCTCAACCAAATCTCTAGAAGAGGCAATATCAAATAGGAAAAAAAATACGGACGGAGAAACTATAAACTGGCTGAAAATATGCTAGATGAGATTTAAAAGGGATCAACCGCAATTTTTTTTTTACAAAACTAGTATAGAAGAAAATGCTGTATTTAAAACAATTTTTTTTATTTGGAAAAAAGGAAGACCTAAACACCTTAGCAAAATTACTATGTTGCCACTGTATACAACTTCAAGACCTATAATAAGAGAGAAATACAACGAAATGGGGAGTTTACTGCCTTTCATACCACCTATTTCCCATGGATACTTCACTATGCTAATGGTAAAGGAGAAATAAGTTTAAATATACTTTTTTTTTATTTTTAGTTATCTTAACAAAGTAAATTACATTTTACACTTGTTTATTTATTTCGTCTTTTCAATATAACTAAAATTATTTCTTAAACTTGATTATTCGTGTATATGCATGTCTTCATTTTAATTTTTATCTTTTACATTAAAAAATTCATTTCAGTGAAGCTAATGTCTATAAAAATATGGACTTATATTTCCTCTTGTTTTTATTTCTTATAATATGTTATTTTTGAACGTGGTATAGGTCCATTTGGAGCTAAAACAATCGTTTATTTTTTTAAATAACTTTAACAATTATTATTTCATAATAAAATATAAAAGGTTTATAGTGTTAAAAACATCACTCCAATTGATCAACGTTCGCCAATATTTTTAAATTAATTCAAATGCAAACCCTTAAATATCTCGACACAGGAAAAAATGGACTTATACCACTTTCAAAAATAACAGCTCATATATATATACAGAGGCTGTTCGCACATTTTTTAGAGGATTTTGGTAAGAGGTAATAAAAAATCGTTTGCTGCAAAAGAAATAATTGCAACTGTACCATGTTTTTAAAAGTCAAAATTATCGTCTGCGGCTTGAAAATTTTGTTTTTATTCAAAATGGCGTTTTTAACAAAGCAGTGGTTCGAAGGCTACATTTATGCTCTTTCCGAAGAGAAATATGCATACTCCGTTATCCAAAAACGATGTGAGAGTCATGGTTTTGTGATATCTAAAGCGTCGATAGGCAATATCGTCAACAAGAAAGGAAAAAAATGTCAAATTGGAGCCTCAAGTGAGACAAAAATTCCAAACAAGTATCCAAGGAAAAAACGGACATCTTCGACTATTGCAAAGGTACGTTGTTTAATGTTAAAAGAAAATCCCCCTAGTCAAAGGACAGTTGCAAAATCATTAAAATGCTCGGTGTCCACTGTAAACAAAATGATAAACGTTGATTTAAATCTTAAGAAAGCGAATAAACGCAATCGTCATCTTCCAAATCATATCGCTGAACGCAGGACACGCTGCAGAATTCTATATGAGAAACACTTATCCAAAGAAAAATGGAAAACAATTGTCACAATAGATGAATCATGGGTGTATTTAAATGATTGCAACAAAAAAAGAGCCATTTATTATCATAAAAGGGGAGAAAAAAAATTTTAAGTACATGGTTCAAAGAATCGAAAGAAAGTTTTTCTAAGGGATTCATGATTGTTGCTGGTTTTTCTTATAATGGCAAGTTAAAAATAAAGAGAGTGGGAAAAAATGTCAAGATTAACTCCAAATACTATCAGGAACATATTTTATCGCCAATTTTTCGGAATGAAATACCATCGCTTTACCCACAGTGCCATCAATCTGTGAGACTCCATCGGGACAAAGCTAGCAGTCACACATCAAAATCCACTGTAAATTTCCTAAAAGAAATGGAACAAAAAACTGGTATCAAGGCCATACCCTTCACTGATATCCCTACTAAATCTCCCGATGTATCACCTATGGATTTTTGTGCTTTCGGACTTTTAAAATCTGCATTATCCAAACGTCGTCCCCAAACCCTTACAGGACTCTGGAAAGCTGTTCAGGAGGAATGGGATAGAATACCTCTTCTGACACTTCAAAAGGCATTATTATCCTGGAAATTGCGGTGTCGAAAGATAGTTCAGAATAAGGGATGTCAAATAGAACATTTAAAACACAAGCATTTTATGTAATTTAGTTTTGTGAATACAATATACATCGTCTAAAAAATGTGTAAACAGCCTCTGTATATATATATATATATGTAAGGTATACACAAGATTCGATTCACAAGAATCGAACTTTTGAGTGAATTAAAGAAGCTGCTTCAGATATGCTAATTTTGGCATACGCGCTTAGTATAAATACCACGCAGCGTCATTAATGAGAAGGGGAGGTTGTTAAGGTTGAAAAAGGTGTTATCCTGCGCTAGTGCTTTACGGGCTAGTAGTTTACGTGGCAGTACTGCTGGTTTGACTTACTGTTCGTGAGTATAAAAATATATTGTCCTTAAAAGCTGTATTTACATTCCGTACAAGTAGTACGCAGGCTTATTGCTGTAAAAGCCAAATATATGTGCAGCGAATTCAATAAACATTGTTTCATGTATAAACTGTGTTTGTATATAATTCAAATAGAGTGCCACTTCAAATTATATACACCCAAGTCTGGGTAGAAGTGAGCATAGATTCTCTATACTGGCGCCCGAAAAATATATATACCCTGGTAGTTAGCGTTATATTTGTAACGAACAACATAATTGAAATTAAAAACTGTGTACTGTGTACGTATATTGATAAAATTGTTGCAAGTACTTATATACTATTTAAAAATGAGTGTTGTAGAACAAAATCCTGCTGGAAATTTTCCTCGGGTAATTATGGTTCAGCAAATTGCGCCATTCGAAGCCACCTTCAATGGCGGCCCCTCAAGCCAATTCCTAAAGAAAATTGAGCATTACTTTCAGCAACAATGCACCCCAGAGGGGGATAAACTTAAAATTGCTCTAGCCGCTTTAAGAGGTAGTGCATATCAGTGGTACACGTGTATGCAAAGCAGTAATCTGATTTTCGACTATTCGTCATTCAAGCAACAGTTTCTTAGCGTTTTTCCAAAGACCTTTAATCAAAGTGAAATTGAAGCGGAAATTTATTCGCTAAGGCAACGTGAAGGTCAGTCTGCATTAGATTTTGCTATGGAAAAGATTTCCAAGTGTGAGGAATATTTAGAAGAGTTAACGGAAGCGGTAATCTTAAAAATAGTTATCCAACGTTTGAAGCCAAGTGTTCAAGATTTTTTAGATAATCAAACAATTACAAGCAAGGTTACCCTCCTTCAAGCTTTAGCTAAATATGACAATAGACATTTCTTCGCTACCCCTCACCGTCATTCAGGTACGAGAAGTTTTATACAACCGCGCCAAAATTTTTCGCGAGTTTCAAACCAGCAGCGTAAGCAGTACCGCAGGCAAAATAATAGAAGCGCACGGCGTTATAATGAAATTAGTGCACTTAAAGAAAATAATAGGGAAGCACCTTACTTGCACTGGCAAGTTGATTCACATGATATGGTTCAACCTGTTGAAACTGTGTGGTCAAATGTATTATTTTGTCCGAGCAGTAATCATTATTTTGAGAATAGTGAAAGTCAGGGTATTTTTTTGGCTTATAAAGAAAGTGAGTCTAGTTGGAATGATGAGGTAATTCCAGTACAAATTTCTGAAAATAGTGCCGATAATAATGCTAGTGGTTTAGAAAATAAATCATCGGACACTTCTATTAATGCTATACCTGATATTATTGATGCTATACCTGATATTTTAGATGATATTCACACATCTGTTAATGAAGGAAATTTAGTAGATGACGAAGTATGCGTTACGGAAGTTAGTGAATACTTATTAGTTGACGACAATAAAAATTCTTTAAACGATAGTAGGAACTTGCTAGGTGATGATATTATTTCAAGTTTCCAGCCGAATGGGGATTGTGTAGGCCAGGTTGATAATATGGTTTTAAATAAAGTACATGAAAACCAGACTGAGAATCAGGATGAAAAGTTGACACAGAGTTATCCTGTAAGTAGTTTAGCCGATGCTTCGGAAGTTATAGACGTCGTTTGCATTAATACGCACCAGTACGAAAAGCTTAATCTTCCTAAAACTGAAGCAGTGTTAAAGAATTTAAATGATAACGATTCTGATATCGCAAGTTTCAAAGAAACTTTTTTGTCAAAAGAGGATAAAACTAAAGTTAAGGGGGATAAAAAACGTGAAAAAGCGCCTTCAGGTTCCAGCATTAAAACTGCAAATACTGAAGTAATTAAGGCGGTAAACAAGAAGTCGTATAAGCACAAATACGAAAAGCAGAGTCAGGTTGTTGAAAAACATGACACAAGCAGCGAGATAAAGCCAGTTACTAAACACGTTGGTGCGGCGTATAAGTTTCAAAAAATAGAATCTGCATTAAAATCTAATGTCTATACTCTAAAAAGTACGGAGAAAAGTAAAGTGTGCACTACAAAACCTCCATCTAAGGATGAACGTGGCACACATAAGGTACACAAGGTTATGAAAAGGAAGAATGACAATTTTAAAGTTCCTTTGCATAAGTACAGGGAACGCAAGATATCAGCCGCCCAGCAAGGTTGGCCTCCTCCCAAGAGACCTCCTGTCCATCGTCAAGCCGGACCAGCGCCTCAGGACCAACGACCTGCTGCACGAAGGATTCCCACACGGTCAACGAACCCCTTTACTAGGACTGCGACCATCAAGAGAGGTTCAGCGGATTGGACAAACTGGTGCAGTGAAGTTGCTGCATTCATGAGGAACAAGTCTTGTATCAACTTTCTTATTCTAACTCCCACCCTTTAATAAAATCGAACCAAATTGGTTTGAAGTTCCCCATTGTATATACTGTGTAAACATTTTGAGGGGAAGTGGTGAGGCACTGAAAAAAAAACGGTATACTGTTGTTTTATAAATTTTTGAAGGGGACATGTAGTGACTAGGAAAAAAAATACATACTAACTACAGATAACAAACAACTAACATACTAACTTCTCAAATCATAACACATGTACATTATAAATTGGGGGAGAGCAGATACAGTCAAGAAATGTCATGCTGTGCAATTGTGTTGTCACTTTTAATTAAAATAGATATTTTAGGGCGCAGTTGGCCAGCCCAGTATCCGCAACTCTGCAAATCCACTGTGTAATGGTGTCACCTGGACCCTTCGGGGTTAGTTTTTTAAAATGGTAGTGGCGTTTTTCCCCCACACAACGTGTGGAAGGTTTTTTGGCTTTGCCACCCATTATGTAAAAAGTCAGACCAGCACGCGTTTTCAATTAGTTAACTGAAGCCGTTCAGACCTCAGTTACCTAATTTTTTTTTTCGAGGGAGGCCAGTGTAAGGTATACACAAGATTCGATTCACAAGAATCGAACTTTTGAGTGAATTAAAGAAGCTGCTTCAGATATGCTAATTTTGGCATACGCGCTTAGTGTAAATACCACGCAGCGTCATTAATGAGAAGGGGAGGTTGTTAAGGTTGAAAAAGGTGTTATCCTGCGCTAGTGCTTTACGGGCTAGTAGTTTACGTGGCAGTACTGCTGGTTTGACTTACTGTTCGTGAGTATAAAAATATATTGTCCTTAAAAGCTGTATTTACATTCCGTACAAGTAGTACGCAGGCTTATTGCTGTAAAAGCCAAATATATGTGCAGCGAATTCAATAAACATTGTTTCATGTATAAACTGTGTTTGTATATAATTCAAATAGAGTGCCACTTCAAATTATATACACCCAAGTCTGGGTAGAAGTGAGCATAGATTCTCTCTCTCTCTCTCTCTCTCTCTCTCTCTCTCTCTCTCTATATATATATATATATATATATATATATATATATATATATATATATATATATATATATATATATATATATATATATATATATATATATATATATATATATATACATATATACACAGTGGAATCTCGATCGATCGTTTTCGGATCCATCGTTTTTCCGTATGTGTCGTTCATTTTATCCAGTCCCAACGATCATATTGCTTTGTTATGTTCCCGCATGTATCGTTTTCCCGCATTAATCATTCATTTCAATCGGTTCCTTGAAAAACGATAGATCGAGATTCCACTGTATATCTGTATATATATATATGTGTGTGTGTGTGTGTGTGTGTGTGTGTGTGTGTGCGTGTGTGTGTGTAAGTAAGTAAATAAATTTCAAACTGCTCTTCAATATCTTGGGAAACACTGAATAGAATGATATTTACTTACGAATTCCGGTAACACCAGAAATGCTGCCATAAAATAATGAAAGAATTAGTAAACTTTAAACCTTATCGGCAATTTTTAAATATATTATTAACAAACTTCTATGTATGTGAACAATATTTTTTGCTTTGTAATAATTTTTTGAGTTGAAAGCCGATTTAATTATTATTAATGTTTATTTTAATTATGCTTAATAATTTTTGTTTGCGCGTAATTCTAAAATCTTCAACCTCTGGTTAAATGGCCACTCATTGTGTCATTGGCCCAGATCTCGTTTCAGATTTGTGAACGAGGAAAGAACCTTACTTCTCCAACAGTAAAAAATGGTTTTATATCACTGAAGATTTTTTTATTTTTTAAATTTAATCATAGTCTAACTTTTTAAGATTTCAACTAGCCTCTGTTACCTCTTAATTTTCCTTTTCTTCTCGGACCTTTTTGGTTTGATCTGTACTTTTCTCTACTGTATAACTACTTTTTAACTGTAACGATTATTGTTTAACTGTAAGTAAGCTTCGTAAAATCAGTGAGTTTTTTTCACAATGGCTATGGCGTTCATTACGTTTGCTTTTGGTCAAATTAGAAAAAAAAAACTGCTTGAAGGGAAGTTTATCAATCAAATGAAATTAAAATGAATGATATTATGGATCACACATATATACGAGGCGCCTCCACAAAATTAGAACCGATTGGGTGTAAAAAATGCAGGAAGAAGTTTCTGAAAGATTTTTATCGCCTAATGTTAAAACGTATTTTACACAACTTTTCTATATAGTCGCCCTATTTATTGAGGCATTTTTTTGTATCGTGAGACTAGCTTTTGTATTCCTTCGTCGAAGAAACTCACCGCCAACCTATTCAGCCACTTCTTCACAACATCTTTTGTTTCTGATCACTCTATAGAATCTGACCGGCCCAAAATCCCTTCAGGTGGAGAAACAAATGGTAATCGCTAGGAGCTAGGTCGGGACTGTACGGTGGTTGTTCAAAATTTTCCTATCCAAGTTATTCAATCAATGCACGTCTACGGACGGCGATGTGCGGCCGCACGTTGTCGTGCAAGAGACAAACTCCAACAGACAGTAACCCACGCCGTCGAATTTGAATTGCTCAGCGCAGCTTCTTAAGAGTTCCACAATATTATTTAACAATTATGGTCATATCTTACCATTTATCGTCAGGGCCCAGGGTTGCCCCAATTGGTCGGCAGATCTGTACTGTCCGTCCGGCGTCCAGGCCCATACTATTCATAAACCGAACAGGAGAAATAAACCCTCGGCTGAGTTTGCAGGTTTTGTCACGCAGAGTCTGGTATTCAGGTTCACATTGTCGTATGGACTAATCGTCCCGGCCGACATTAATCTTGTTGAATTACCATTTATCGTCGTACCAATTGTCGTGTTGCCTGTCTTAAAATTATTTATTTCTTTGGGCGAGATTCGTATATTATTTGGGTTAGTACAAATTATTTATAATTTATAGGTATTTGGGTGCGTTGTGTTTTTTTTTATTTATTTGGTTGAATACAACCCAAGGTTCTAGACATTCTGGCAAACGATCAGGTCAAATAACTTTGCTTCTAATAACTAGGTAATAACTTTCCTTTAGGTCAACTGCGAAGATAAAGATGACTGACTCCAATGTAACAAAATAAAATTGATTTATTTACAACCTTATCTATTTACAAAAAAAACTGAATTACCAAATCTTCGCACACAGTTTACACATTTTACTAATCTTTTAGCATTTTCTCCTCGATTCATATCGAATGACATGTATTTAATTAAATCTACACCTTTTGGATTCAGGGAGCATATAATTAATAAACTAACTCATAGCCAAGAACTCCTATTTATCAAAATTATCTTTACAAAAAACACTGTTCCGCACTAATCTTTCATTTAGCTCGGTGGGGTCTGAACAAAACAAAATTTAACTTTCACTCACTCAGTTTGACGATACAGCACTGGGACTCTGGCGTCGAAGCTCTGCTTAGGCATGGGGTATCGCTTCTTCCTTCTAGGTAGTGGGTGCGCTGCGTCTCTAGGCTGTCGTGGGTATTCTTCTACTCTTTTCAAAATGATGGGGCACTCATCAGGAAAATAATGACATCGACTTCTCTTGATCCAAAGTCACGCTCAATTCCGGGAAGACTCGACCAGATCTCCAACATTAAGGCGCATCCTCTCTATAACCCCGTTTCTATTCTCTTGCTCAACATCACTCTCAGCTCCGGGAAGACTCGTCCGGATCTCCAATATTTAAAACTGCCAATCTTTTCATCACTTTCGATGCTAAGGCACTAGGAAAGATCAACCGGTTTCCGGAAAACGAAACCTCTTTCTCGTACTGTCGGACAACTCCCGGGAATGCTCAACCGGTCTCAGACGTTTTGAAATTCCAATCTCTTCATCCCCCTGCAATGCTAAAGCACCGGGAAAAGTCAACCGGGCCCGCACGCAGAAGAGAATCCTCGAAAAAAACTCTAAGTCTTCTATTTATTTATTTTTTTTATAACAAAGTCCACGCCTTCTCGTGACTCCTAATCCATTCAGGAAAGCTTTCAAAAATCCACCACTTAGCCTCCATTTTCATTTCTCGGATTGGATAATCCCATAACCCATGCACGTCTTAATTACGTCATACAGAGACCACCCAAAGTCCAGTCCACGTGTTTTGCGGTCTACAGGCCCAATAAATCCTTTACAATAGGGTATTTTACTTTAATGTCAAACCCTGGTGCCATCTCCTTATCTGCGTCTGGAATCACCTACCCCCTATCGCGCACCGCCGCTTTTAAATTGGCTAAGGCATAAAAGACTACTGTTCCGTCCTCTAATCAAAGGCGGCTTCCTAGCATTCTAACCGAAATGTGATGAAAACAGCCTTCGATCACTTTATCTCTCTAAAAATTTTAATTTTTCTTTCAAATCGAAAGCGCTTCATCACATACGCTCCCTCCTCCGAAAAAAAAAACTAACCAAACACCAAACACGTAAAAATATGCTCCCTTCCTCGAAAAGTTTACAAAATTCTCATGTACTACTTATATAATTCATGACACTCAATAAAACATAATCACATCAATTACAAAACTTCTTACCATCCATGTCTGAAAAAAAAACTTGTTCGCATCATAAGTCCTCATACACTATTTAGAAACACTAAAACAAAACATCAAAACACTTACTCCTGACTCCATTGACCTTCTTTGATCATGTGATCTATACCTTTAATTTAGGTAAGAGAAGACCACCAACTTATGCACTTATTAGAGTTCTGAATTCAAAAGTTCATTCTTTTAATCAAATGTTCTGAGTGAAAACATCGAAGATCTATATGAACCATGTCGACATAACTAATCACCATACAAAATCATGATTTGCAGAGTTCAGACCCAAAACATTATCACAAAGCATAACTTCTTCATCTCTCTATATATCATTTTGCACGCAATTAAACTCTATTCTAACACTATTCCTTATTATTCACAAAATTTACTGATAAACAAAAATAATTAACACATTAAAATATATCTCACAGTATATTTGCCACATTCACAACTAAATACCAAGCATATAAAATTTTGTTACATTTTCAACACACTTCTCACAATATTTTTGTACCTTTCAAAACAAATTCATTAACTTAAATTCATATTTATGTATAAATTGAGTATTCATAAATGACCTTCCTACCAAACCTTCCTAAGACTCATATTTTTTTTCTAAAAATCATAATTCAAACCCATTTTCCTCATTATCGTCAAAAGAACCGATGCTAAAGACGCGCAAAACTTTTTCAAACACCGCACTTCACTCACGAAAACCGAAAACCAAACTAAGCTCCCTTATTCAAAAGCGCACGACAAACCTGAACTCATTCAATTCACAATTCCCCTACTACATACTAGATTTGCGAAACATAAATTTTTTCTCCCCTTAGCACCAAGGATTCCCACAAAACTCAACCACTAACCCTTGATAACACCAAAACCCATAATTCTTTTCATTTTCCAAACATCTAAAACCATTAAAACAACCACTCTATTATTTGCCTTTGTCTCCTAAGCCGCATATTTAAACTTCTTATTTTAGTTAGTCATTAACCTATTTCGTTCCCCCAGCATTTTAGATAAATAAATGAAATTCTGGCCAAAAATTTTCATTTATTCTCCAAAAAGGCTGTTTTAAACAATTTGCGACATTTTAAATTCAAACATCCTTATCAATTTTTATAGTTACCTCGCATACCTTATCGTAAACAACCCTTCAACACCTACCTATCGATCAAATTTACTTTCTAAATCCCCATTGTCCTTGGGGTCATTCAGCTCTGCAGCCCTGAACAACTTCCAAGTTATGAGGAATCCCTAAACCAAAACCAAACGGTTTGCTTTAAAAAAAAAAACCTCCTTTGTTCAAATTGTTAAAATTCCTCCCCAGCACAACATATCCAGCCTTGCACACAAACCAGTTCTTTCCCCGTGCACCTCTCCTGAGGGGGGGGGGGGAAACGAAAAACATCTCCTTTCTCCGACCACAATTCCCCCAACATACTATTTCCGTAAACAAAAGCTAACACCGCACTTTCCTAGAACAACTGCACAAAGCACCGCGTCGCGACCAACTTTTACTTTGTGTAATTCTTAAAAACAACCGCCATCTTTCTAATACCACATATCTCTACTAATTCTACGCACATGCTTCACTAAATTCATATCTAACACTTCACTACACTGACTTATTATTCACCCCAGGGTAAACAATCGTAAATTTTATTTTCATAGCACCTAACAACTAATGCAATCCATCCAACAAAAGTTTAGTTTTTTTTTACTGTGGCAATTCTGACCATTTATGCCTATAACTAACCCTCTTTTCGTTATAAACACCTCTACTCCAACAATGTATCGAAAACTCTTATTTTACATCCTTAACTCAGCACTCCTTCAGCTATAACCTTTTTGGCAGATTAAATGCAATATAATCCACCTCACATTATTTATCGTTTATAGACTGAAACAAATCTGACTATGATTTGCACTTTTGCTTACCGTTAACCACCTTTCATTCAAAATCACCTCTACTCTACTTTTTATCTAAACTTCCTATTTCAATTTTACCCAACTGACGATGGCTTCGCAACACATTCGCGATACATTAAAGGCACAACCTTCTTGATCTAACTCAAATGACTCCAATTTTTAAATTTTACACCTCACATTACCGATCATTCGTTTACCTATCATTACTCAATATGCAAGAATTCTCTCATTATAATATTACTTCTCCTAACATTATGCATTCAAATTCTTTATACGTAATTAAACTATGACTCACAATCCCAAACTAAAAAACGCTAATTTCCCCCAAAATACACATATATGCACAAAATCAAAACAAAACACAATTCTATTCTCAATGTAATTGAAAAAATATTATCTGACAAATTCTATACTTAAATTGACACACGTTTCTCTCCAAAAAATTCATATCTATACCAAGTACCACTAATTACTATCGACCAACACACTTGTACTCAATTCAATAATTTCTCAACTGTTACTCAAATTTTAACTATCTATTGATTTTCTCATTTCAATAGAATTTTCAAAATCACACTTAAATATTATCTATCAACTGATATCAAACATCTTTTCTGTCATCAACTACTCTTAACTTATTCAAAATATTTTTCAAAAATACACCTCAATTCAATCTATCATCTCTACAATATCTACAATATACATAAATTTTAAACACTTCATATAAATCATAACACAAGTATTTCTTATCTATCTTTAACCAACTCAACAAACTCTTTCTAAAAACACTCTTTAATTCACTTAGTTAAAATTAAAATATTTGCATTCATATATTCACACTTCAAACAATCTTAACATAAAATCAATATTGTCACACTCTTCAAAACAAAATTACACTCTATAATAATAATTGTGGCAAATATACGAACATATTTTCAAAACACTCCCGCTCTAAAAATTCTTACGCGCTGCTCCCTTCTATACAAAATTTGTAAAGACCAAAAAAAATTTCTTAAAGACAAAAAAAAAAACAGTTACAGTTTTTTTTTTTTGTAACGCAAAAAAAAATTTCTCACGATTCTAGCCTAACACAAAGTATTTTTATTATCCTGGTCGGATTTATTCATATACCTTCAAAATTAAATATGGCAAATACACATTTAAATTTCAAACATCGCGCGCTTTCAAAATAATTTTAATGCGCGGCTCCCTTCACTTTGAAAAACAAAAAAAATTTTTATCTCTAAAGTCCCTAACACACCATGAGACTGAGTCACGGTCACCATTTGCCGTGTTGCCTGTCTTAAAATTATTTATTTCTTTGGGCGAGATTCGTATATTATTTGGGTTAGTACAAATTATTTATAATTTATAGGTATTTGGGTGCGTTGTGTTTTTTTTTATTTATTTGGTTGAATACAACCCAAGGTTCTAGACATTCTGGCAAACGATCAGGTCAAATAACTTTGCTTCTAATAACTAGGTAATAACTTTCCTTTAGGTCAACTGCGAAGATAAAGATGACTGACTCCAATGTAACAAAATAAAATTGATTTATTTACAACCTTATCTATTTACAAAAAAAACTGAATTACCAAATCTTCGCACACAGTTTACACATTTTACTAATCTTTTAGCATTTTCTCCTCGATTCATATCGAATGACATGTATTTAATTAAATCTACACCTTTTGGATTCAGGGAGCATATAATTAATAAACTAACTCATAGCCAAGAACTCCTATTTATCAAAATTATCTTTACAAAAAACACTGTTCCGCACTAATCTTTCATTTAGCTCGGTGGGGTCTGAACAAAACAAAATTTAACTTTCACTCACTCAGTTTGACGATACAGCACTGGGACTCTGGCGTCGAAGCTCTGCTTAGGCATGGGGTATCGCTTCTTCCTTCTAGGTAGTGGGTGCGCTGCGTCTCTAGGCTGTCGTGGGTATTCTTCTACTCTTTTCAAAATGATGGGGCACTCATCAGGAAAATAATGACATCGACTTCTCTTGATCCAAAGTCACGCTCAATTCCGGGAAGACTCGACCAGATCTCCAACATTAAGGCGCATCCTCTCTATAACCCCGTTTCTATTCTCTTGCTCAACATCACTCTCAGCTCCGGGAAGACTCGTCCGGATCTCCAATATTTAAAACTGCCAATCTTTTCATCACTTTCGATGCTAAGGCACTAGGAAAGATCAACCGGTTTCCGGAAAACGAAACCTCTTTCTCGTACTGTCGGACAACTCCCGGGAATGCTCAACCGGTCTCAGACGTTTTGAAATTCCAATCTCTTCATCCCCCTGCAATGCTAAAGCACCGGGAAAAGTCAACCGGGCCCGCACGCAGAAGAGAATCCTCGAAAAAAACTCTAAGTCTTCTATTTATTTATTTTTTTTATAACAAAGTCCACGCCTTCTCGTGACTCCTAATCCATTCAGGAAAGCTTTCAAAAATCCACCACTTAGCCTCCATTTTCATTTCTCGGATTGGATAATCCCATAACCCATGCACGTCTTAATTACGTCATACAGAGACCACCCAAAGTCCAGTCCACGTGTTTTGCGGTCTACAGGCCCAATAAATCCTTTACAATAGGGTATTTTACTTTAATGTCAAACCCTGGTGCCATCTCCTTATCTGCGTCTGGAATCACCTACCCCCTATCGCGCACCGCCGCTTTTAAATTGGCTAAGGCATAAAAGACTACTGTTCCGTCCTCTAATCAAAGGCGGCTTCCTAGCATTCTAACCGAAATGTGATGAAAACAGCCTTCGATCACTTTATCTCTCTAAAAATTTTAATTTTTCTTTCAAATCGAAAGCGCTTCATCACACCAATTTTTTGCTTCAAAAATCTTATCGACCATAAAGGTACGACCGCACTTCACGGCTGACGAGATTTTCGATTTTAATGTCCACTTTAAACTAACACAGCAGAGCGAGACAACTTGATAGAACAATATAGTTAACACCAAATGAAGCATCAGACGTTGAGGAACCAAACGACGCCGGCATCGTTACAATGACGTGATCAGCGATCTGCACAAGATCTATGAATGAGCAATCGGTTCTTACTTTGTGGATGCGCCTCGTATACTGGAAAGCAACACCATCAACTGAAGCCAAATCAAGACGACCAGATATAAAATTGATAATAATGACTGTCGATAATGCCGACATTATGCTCAAACGAAGGTTTGTCTGTTGTTGTACCTCCAAGAGAGACACATTTTGGCAAGATGGTGAGACGAAACAGACCCAAATCTAAGTATAGTTTATTAACAGGCTTACCTAACACATTGCGGGAATATGGGCCTGTTCACATAGGAGTCCGTTGCGTTGCGTTAAGGAAAAGATGACGTTGAGACGAAAATAAACCAATCATAGGCCTCCAAACGATTAGCAATGAAATTTTTAACGCCTATGATTGGTTTATTTTCGTCTCAACGTCATCTTTCCCTTAACGCTACGCAACGGACTCCTATGTGAACAGGCCCTAAGAGTAACATGGAAAGATCTGAAAAAGTACTGTGACGTTGTCTCCATTACTACACGAAAATTGTAATTATATAAGTATGTGATGCCCGTTCCTACCCCTCAACACGAACATGTCATCTATCGGCGAAATGCTAAACTGAGCGGTCTCATAAACTCTAGGATAAGAGGCCATAAAGTTCGTGTAATGGCCGGTTCTGACGTTATAGAAAACACAAATCCCAGAGTGGTTCGAGGGCTCTCCAGAATTTTGACACTATAGCGACATGTGGAATCCCATAAACTTGGAACACTTACGAGCACTTCAAACGCCGGAGAAAGCTTTTGAATTCGCCGACCGTATAAAAGAAAACCCCAATAGTCCACGAGGAAGAGATGTGTATTTTGAGTGCCAGAGAGAGACGGAGCTCTCTTGGTCCGGCCTTATAGGCTGCGTTGTCGGTTAACCCGAAGCCGTCCTGACATATCTAACTGTAAATTCTAACTCGCTGTACATATTTGTTTTTTTGTAGTTGTAGTGTTTAAGGTAGCGTAGTAAAGTAATTGAAGCGAAACGCTTGTTTTATTATTGACTACGTTACAGTACAAATAAAATGTACTTTCATATGCTCAATAAGCAGCACTAAATGAAGCTTTGTGTTCGTATTAGGACTTGATATGATAGACTGAAAAGCAAAACTACTTTATTATTCATTAATACAATAACAACTGCAATAAAATATGAGGAAAGGGGATATAATATAAATAATTGCATAATAAGGTACTTTCCCGTGTAAGATGAAAAATGTATAGCAATGAACTCAAAGCCAGCAAGTGGAGGCATACGGAAAGAAGATGACCAACCAGATACAAAATAGTTAAACTCTAAAAACTCTTTGTCAATAGTGCCAACATTATCGTTAAACATGCACACATTCATGTTTATATATTTATATGCGTGTATATATAGCCATATATTATAAATTTGAATTATTGTCAAAAATGATCGGCAAATTGTATAACTAAACAGGACAAAATAGTTATTGAACGAACATTTTATTAGAAAATAATATTTGCTTGACTATCAGGTTTTTTTTTTCTTTTCATATATTGGAATATATGCAACACCTGATGAAGGTCTAGATTTATACTGAACTGCTTAATTCTATTTGATAACGGTATAATATTCATTGACGTGCAAGAAAAAATTCATTATATGTAGGTTTGGGATGTATCATCCTTGTGCGAAATAGGCAACTCTCTTTGTTTCATCTTTACTGAAGTAACTGACGTTCAGCAAGCACACAAACTTCTGATTCTGATTGAACCGAGCGTTTCAATTTTTATTTATTCACCAGATGTATTACCCGGCTTCGCTCGGGATGCTCATTTCTCAACAATCTTTGACATTTTGCCGTTCTGCTCAAAACTAAATCGTCTGCTACCTTTCAATGTCACTTCAGTCATATAAATCATCGCGTCAAAGCTAAACGCACGTGTTTCACGTTTATGAAAATAATATATCAAATTCGTTCTTGCATGCGCCAATATATGAATGAATCACGTTTTTAATTCATGTCTATTTATTTTTACGGAAATGTTATAATTTAATTGGCAACCATGAAATGTTACAATGGCTTTGAAGTAAAATATCCTTTGATACCGCGCAAACTTGTTCTAACGTAATTCGGGAATGGAACGTCGTAGCGGGATGAAAATAGTCTATAACCTTTGCGCAAGTTCAAGCAATAAGTTGGCCAAGTTTCGTCGCAATCGGATGAACGGTACGACAGCGCATAAAATACGAACAAACAAACAAACATTCATTTATATATATACTAGTGGCCCGTCCCGACTTTGTCCGGGTTGAACAAAATATTATGCCAATAAATTTCCAGTTGATAGCCAATAAATTGTAAATCTTTTTTTTACCTTAATAATAACCTAAATAATACCTTAAATTAATTTTATGTTAGTTAATAATTAAAATAAAATTTTTAAAAGAAAAAGGCGTGCCGGAGAACGGCTAGGTTCGAACCGCTAGCGTCAGAACAGAAGCCCACCGCGATAGCACCACGATAACGATCGTTGAAATCTTCGGAACAAAAAGCGGTAGAGGACAGTAGCGGTAACAATGGAGATTGTTAGGATTAAGCTCCTAACTTTATTTCTACTGATTAGATATACATAATATATAGCCTATGTCCATCTGGAATAATGTACCTTTCAAACAGTGAAATAATTTTTCAAATAGGTACAGTGGTTCTGAAGATTACCCTCCACGTACAAAACCGCTCTCTCTTTATATATAAGTATAGATAGCACCACGCTAAGGATCGTTGAAGACTTCGGCACAAAAAGCGGTAGAGGACAGTAGCGGTAACAATGGAGATTGTTAGGATTAAGCCCCTAACTTTATTTCTACTGATTAGATATACATAATATATAGCCTATGTCCATCTGGAATAATGTACCTTTCAAACAGTGAAAGAATTTTTCAAATAGGTACAGTGGTTCTGAAGATTACCCTCCACGTACAAAATCGCTCTCTCTTTATATATAAGTATAGATATATAGATTTATTTATTTATTTATTTTTTTGGGGGGCGGGGGTGTCCAGCACTACGTTCGAAAGCCGTGTTAAGTTTTACCGAAAATATAGAAAAAAAATCAAACAATGTTATGCTACCATATTTTAAGTAAATATCCATACATTTAGTGCTTTTCTGTATTAAGAAATTTACGTCTTTTTATCAGATACCAATCAAATTTTTAACAAAGGAGAATAGACCTAATCCTAGGTCTAGTCTCCTTTGGTTACCGTTACCTTGTTGCCTCAGAAAACTGAAAAAGTTTTTAGTAGAAAGAGTAGAAAAGAACCGTTTCGATAATGGGCGCCCATAATTGGGCAGAAATTAAATGCATGCATCTGTCGCAGCTCTCTTCGAAACTTTAGCGAGCAGATTCATTATTCCGCTCAATCGGCTATCAAGCCTGTTTCAATTCAGCCATTTCTTTGCACCGGAGTTTTTATATGTCAGCTATTTAAACAATCTGTCTCCCTATTCACAGGTTATTTTCCCAGCATCGAAGCGCAGAGTTTTGTCTGTGTTGCTTTTCAAATGTTAACTGCCACTGTTAGCGCATTTTCTCATGCATTTGTCTGTTTGTTCCTATGCAACATTCTCTCCCCCCTCCCCCCCCCCCCCCCCCCCTCTCGCTAAAAATTCGTTACGAAATGTCAACAAAAGGGTTCTAAAAAACGAATACTTTTATACAATCTGGCACTTTTTCGCATCAAGTCAAAAAGTCACAGATGGGCATCGCGGCGTTGATCACGAAAATTCCACCTGTTGTGCGACACGCTAGCCCGAGTCCCTTTTGCATGTTTGCTCAGGCGCGGAAGGTGAAAACTGCCCATATGCTGTTTCGCGAATGCCGGGGTAGCAGAGATCAGAACAAAGGTCCATTGCGAACTTTTTTTTTTTTTTCCCCCGTATTTTCGGAAAATCGATAGCTTTTTATTTTGCGAGAGTCCAGATTGGATGTAATTGCCGTAAATTGTTCGATTATCCGAAGTGTGGAATTGGAAAGCAATAGCAGAAAGGCCATCAGTAACAGTTTCACTCACAGTTAGGGCGGCCAACCGTCCCATTTTCAACTGCCGTTTGAGGCATGCCCCGAAATAATACTATACGAAACTACATTTGTACCCATTTTTCCAGTGGCGTAGCGAGCATAACTGGCGCGCCCCACCCCCTGAAA
The DNA here is from genome assembly GCA_907164885.2 of Dolomedes plantarius. NCBI lineage: Eukaryota > Metazoa > Arthropoda > Arachnida > Araneae > Dolomedidae > Dolomedes > Dolomedes plantarius. The sequence goes on along the minus strand of OU015496.1, from coordinate 194,328,069 downwards.
AACATATAGTAATAGAATATATAGACCTTATATTGGCACTCCCCCACGAAAAACATATAGTAACATAATATATACTAGACCTTATGTTGGTGCCCTCCCCTAAAAACATATAGTAATATAATATATAGATCTTATGTTGGCGCCCCCCACAAAATAATATAGTAATACAATATATATACCTTATATTGGCGCCCTCCCCGAAAAACACATAGTAATATAATATATAGACCTTATATTGGGGCCCTCCCATGAAAAACATATAGTAATACAATATATATACCTTATATTGGCGCCCTCCCCGAAAAACATATAGTAATATAATATATAGACCTTATATTGGGGCCCTCCCCTAAAAACATATAGTAATATAATATATAGACCTTATATTGGGGCCCTACCCTGAAAAACATATAGTAATATAATATATAGACCTTATATTGGGGCCCTCCCCTGAAAAACATATAGTAATATAATATATAGACCTTATATTGGCATCCACCTCGAAAACATATAGTAATATAATATATGGATCTTACATTGGCGCCCCTCTGCGACTGGCGCCCGGGGCATGATAGACCCCCTTGCCCCCCCCCCCCCTTTGCTACGCCACTGCATTTTTCATGCCGCGAAAAGGAAAAATTAGTACGGCAAAGTTCCCACGTATTTCTATTTCTATTTACTTATTACGTAATATTTGTTTATAAAGTGATTAATAAGTGCCAAAATATTTCCCACGTCTTAGTTATTACATACAGCCACATTTTGACTTATGAATTTAAAAATAAGTAGTCTGATTAAATAAGATATGCATAAATCTGATTTAATAACATATAAGTAAAATTCTGTAAATAAAATATCAAGCAATATAAACTGAACTTAGTACTTTAATTTTGTTTGTTACGTGTATAATCATTATTGGTAAATAAATAAAAAAGTGATTGGGTTCGTTTTTGAAAATTATTTTTTAAAGTCTCCAATTGTGCGCATAAAGCAGTATACGCTACTTTCCTTTAGTTTATGTCCCTCTCCTCTTTTTTTTAAAAGAATTTTATCAGTCTTGTTATAGACTTATTTTTTATCCCCTTGAGGACCAGCGCGCGGAAAACGAATCGCAGTCACGGGACCGAACACTCCGAAATGGAGCGTCGCCACCGGCCCACGCATTTTCAGCAGTTAAGCCTAATTTTACAAAAAAATTCATATTAAATCAGCATTTTAATATAATGACTTCAATTTTAGAAATTATGTATATAATATACTACTTCTTAATATGTATTAATAAAATGAATATAACGTTAATAGAAATAAATGAAACATACAAAATACTATAATTGTACTTAAACACACGGAAACAAATACTTTATACACGAAACCAAAGTTACAAATACGATATTTAAAAAAAAGAAAATTAAGCAATAATTATCTGTAGATAATGAAATTCCAATTTAAATATTCTGTTGTGCGTGGAATAGTTCAAAACAAGGATCGACACACAGTCCTACGTTGCATATTTTGCACTTATAATACGATGTTTTCTTTCCCTTTTCCTTTTTTTAGCGCACACAAAAATCGCCTTCTACCTTTATAACCTTTTTCGTCAATTTAAATTTTCGGAAAATGTCTTCCAGATAAACGCAAAGGTTGAGTGCCCGATGATTTTGGACAAATTTTTAAGTTTCTTGGTTTTGCGAACTGTTCTATTATCTGATTAACAACTCTGGATCTGAATTCCAAAGCGGGTATTTTCTCTCCTTTTACCTTCGAATATATTACATTTGCATTTAGAAGTGCCATATCTAACAAACCAAAAAACAGCTTTTTATGCCATTTCACTGTTTTTCTAAATGCTGGATAGTGATTAATGATAGAATTGCCAGTGTCAACACCTCCCATATTTTGATTACAACACATATTATTTCACTCTTAGTTAGGTATCTCGGTCTTTTAGCCATGGATAACGGAATGAAACTGAATATAACCCCACCCCTTAAATTAATGGCCAGCAGTCTCATGATGAATATACAGGCGATGTATATACGAAATCACTTTGTCTAGCGACAAAGTGATTTCGTGTTCGAGAAAAAGAAAAAGAAAAAAAATATCCAAAACATCTACAAAAAACACCCAGAAATATTTCTCTCTCATACCCTGTACAGTCAGTTAGATGCACTTCACCATATTCTCCTAACGAAAAAAGCAAAGCAATAAATAAAAACGCCGGCGTCCCTTTAACACATACGTGCACTTTAAAGAGCCGTGATTCACAGTTTGTTTACACCAATAAATCTATCAAATCCAGAAGCACAGAACAGAAAAACAGAAACTAATGCCCATACATGAAGGTCAAATGCCATATGACTCGACTGTTGTGAAAACCGTTACCATTTAGCGCCATCTACTAGCATTTAAAAATTAAAACAAATCGTTCCATTTTCAAGTTACGTATACGTAACACTGGGCTCCCCGTGATGATTAGAGTTCTTCGCTTATCCGAGACGCTGGTCTGATAACAGTGGAATCGTTGCGTCGCTTATACGGGACGCTGGTCGCGAACGGGTTAAACTTGGGATGTATCTATGCAGGACTTTAAGCTTATCATTATTCTTATGGAAATAGCCGAGCGCTACGGTCGTCTCGCAAGTAAATGGATAGTTTATCTTAAATTGGTTGTTCTGCTTTCATGTTTTTTAAAAGTAATTTGCTTTTGCTATGCATCAAGGAATTACCACAAAGAAAACGATACTGACTGATTTTTCTGAAGGGGAACGTGAAGCTACAAATTTGAAAATTTAGAAAAAAGTGTTTTTAACCCAACCCACATGTTTTAGGTCGATGTCCTAAAAATTGCTGTCAAACAGTTGATCACCCTAACTCATAGAATAATCGTTGAAAGCGTCAATTTTTTTTTTTTCATTGAAATTTATGTTTGGTTTCTAGAGGGTTTATCTTTTTCTGAAATCGTAATGTTATTAACTTGGCATAATTGTTTGTAAAGTTCGTTAATGCTTTTTACGTTATCGACAAATAATTTAGTTTATGCATCTCCAAGTACCACAAACCTTAACGCCGGGGAAATTTTTCTTCATTGAATCCTCCAATACAGATGCTAGAAGCATTTAATATAGCAGGTATTTGTAATCTGATGCAAAATAATCCCATTATTTTAGGTAGATTTCGCAAAAATTGCTGACAAACTTGAATATTGGTATTAAAAATAAATTTCAAAATAAAAATGAATTTCAAATAAAAATAAATTTCAAAACGTAGGATTACGTTCCTCCATAACGGTCCTCCGGAAAGGAAAATTTCAGACGCTAAAACCGTCCGTCCGTACCTCACGTGTTATAATTTTGGCAGCGCTCCAAACCCAGTCTGTATCGCTTGGACAAGCAGTAAACAGTGAAACAGAAAAGTACCAAAATGCGTCAAAATTTTGACATACATATATGTATATATATACATGCGTACATATATATATAGATACATATATACATAGCACATAGTACATACAAATATACATACAAAAGAGGTAAGCAACGATAAGTAATCCTACGTTAATAACCCGCGGTAGTGTTTTTGTAATCCTAATTTTTTAACTTATGCTGTCTTCCGTTGTTTTATCTCTTTATTTCGACTTTCGAAAAGAATTTTCCAAGTTCCCCATAGTTTGCATTTCTTGCCCTTTTCCCCGGAAGATTTTGGTTTCTCAGAAATTTTTGTCAAAAAATCTTTAAAAAAAAATCCACTTTAATTTTGGATTGAAAAACGCATATATTTTTTTTATCTGATGTTCAATGCGTGATTCAATTAGAATAATACATTTTTAGAGTGTGCGGGAGGGGGGGGGGAATTCCCTTTGCTTAAAATGTTTATCGTCGTAAAACGTGCCCGACAAGGAACAAAGAAGAAAGGCGTTTGCGATTCAGTGATTGTCGGGCATCCACTGGCACAGATATAATTTCATTCAGAAATTTAAAATTTGAATGGAGACGTCCGCATAAAATGCGGAATGATGCCTTTCCCGATTGAAAGCAAGACCGGACACCTGCTTTCCTCCCCACCGCCACCGCAGAACAAAAGTTTGGGTGTCATCTTTGTCGGCACATTTCTGCCTGAGAGAGTGGGTGGAGTAATTTTAAAATTCACGCAAAGGGGTGCCCCTTTGGCGATCACCCACGCCGACAGAGAGGAACGGGGAATGCGAAGCACCTGGCATAGATAGGATGGGTTTGATTGGATTAGCCACTCTGCCGGGTAGGACTCAGAATGGAGCCAAATTATGCACAATACGCACAGTTATAAAGAAATGAGCGTCGCGTTGTCCAGAAGAGAGGTCAAACGACAGGTATAAACAATGAAAGAGACTCTAGACTTTATTTTATGCCATCCGCTCTTGCTTTAGAAATTTTAGAAGGTAAAGAAAGCTCTTTAATTAGAAATTTTTTTTATCTGTGCCCGAATCACATATCCTAAAAATTCCAGTGAAAATTTAGATGTGAATAAACCTCGGAATGAATTTATAAATACGAGGGATAGCCTAAAAGGTAAAGAACCAGGACTGAATAACGGGAGTCTGGACTTTATTCTCCCTCATTCGCACTTTCTTACGAGACTTTGGAGAGATAACCTTTTAAGAAAGGAAGAAATGAGAAACAAATTAATCTCAGCCAGTATTTGCATATCATCCCGAAAATTCCAACAGAGATTTAGATGTGGATAAATATGGAGAAATATTCATGAGTCTATAGGAGAGTTTGATGCCTGAATTCATAAGCCCGTATAACAGCATCATTGGTCCGACCATTACTGCAGTAAATTGCTTGATTGCATCTCAACAATTTATTGTTTCAGATACCGTATTGTCTATAGATATTATTTCTAGATGATTCAATCGATCTTCGGATGTTATTCGTTGATAATTCTTTAAAATGTTCGGTTTAGAAAAACGGCGCCCAGTTGCTGCCGTAGTGATGTGTGTGTGAGAGACAGATAGACTTATTCCCCCCTTCTCTAGCCGTAGGCTAGAACAGGTCCAAGAGGCTAAAAGTTACAATGAAATCAGAAACAGGCAAAGGGTCTCTATAAATATCCTCCTTGGCAAACCCCAGGAAGTTTAAAATATGGTCAGGAGAGGCTTCAGCAGTATTGCATTTGGAGCAAAAATAAGCCCCTAATAGTAATTCGCCCCTAATAGTAAGCAAGACACTTTAGGTGTCCACTAGCAAATCTGCTAATGGTGGTCTGCATCCTTCTGTCGCCCTTGGCAGTAAGGGCCCCACCAGGAGATTTTCTGTCATACAAGTCGTGTGTCGGAAGGGTCTTCCATGAATGCTGGTTTATGCGTTTTCTTCTTGAGTAAATTTCAAGATAGGTCAAAGTATCTCGCGAAGAAATATTAAGAGAGGCTCCATCCTTAGCAAGAACATCAGCAGTCTCATTTCCAAAAAGTCCTATATGAGACGGTACGGTACCCATCTATACTAATAAAGGGACAGGGAGAAGTCGGATCACGTGACCGTAACTCATCCGGGCGTGCACCGATCCTCGAAAAAAAATGGCCGACAAATATACAGGAAAATCGGTGTATTTTTTTCTCATGAAAGTACATAAATGTTACATATTTGGAAAGAGCTTCGGAAACTGATAATTTTTTCTGCGTACACTTATTCTGTTAATTCAATAGTTTTAGAGATATTTTCATTCTAAAATCACTCACTGCTGAGAAACCAAATCATCTTTTGCAGTGGTGCTGCCATCTGTCGGCAGCGACGGGAATGAAAATTGAAAGGAATTGATTTGATTTATTCACTTTGATTTAATGCATTTGAGGGCTTTTTTTTTTCTTTTGTTGGGCCCGAAGTACATAAATATGTTACACGGATGGCTTGAGAGTAGCTAGGCGAAGCCCGGCTAGTTGTAAATAAACCTCTTGTTTTTGAGAAAGATCTTTGAAGATCTCCAGTATCGGAAGTGAAGCTCAATCTCTGACTCTTGTCCAGGTACTCAAGTGCTGAATGGCACTGCAGCTGTCAGTTAGGATCTAAAAATCACTGGGAGAGTTGTCAGTTTTAATAGTTTTCAATATCTCTTCAATGGCAATAAGTTCAGATCTGAAAACTGAGCAGTTATCTGGATTCCTAAACTTGTAATGATTTGAGATAGTAGGGGTCTTGATAAAAACACCACTTCAGCAGGCATTTGTTCATCTTTACTGTCATCAGTATAAATCTGAATAGCAGTATGAGGGATTTGATTTATGATTTCAAGAGCAAGCTGACGTAAGTATTCTGGTAAGTCATATTTTTTGTTTGTGAGAGACGGGAGTTCTGTTTGGAAATGAACTCTAAGCAGACCCTCCAGAGGGTTGACAATTGGCCTCAAGGAGTGCCTTTCAACAGTTTGGTCCAATAAGCCCATTAACTCCATCTGAGAAAAAGGACTATTTCTCCTTAATCTCTGGTTGTTTGACAAACTTCAGAGGAATGAGGATGTTCGATTATGATCATCAAAACTGTAAAGTTTGTTGAAATATTTTACAAGCCCTGTGCTTCTTCTGAAACTCAAAGGCTGCAGATCACTCTCATAAAGAACCATTTCAACAGGACAACTATTTCGCATGCCAGTGATAATTCGAGCAGCACTCAACTGAACTCTCTCTAATTTTAAAAGTTTTGTGGATGACGCACAAAAGTAAATTTGAGAACCGTATTCTAATACTAGTCTAATTAGAGATATATAGGTTGTCCTAAGGGTATTGGCATCAGCACCCCAATCTCTACCAGAGATATATTTCAGGATGTTAAGTCTCCTCCTTCTCTTTTCCACCAGGTTCTCTATTATGTTTATTGCCCAAGATCTCAGGATCTAAGCTGTAACCTAGGTATTTGTGGTGTTTTTCACAGAGTAGAGAGCCGCCATCCATTGTGATGTTAGACTGATTGTTGTACAAATGTCTATTTGTGGTGAAGAAGCTAACTATGAACTTTGAAGTGTTAAAGTTTAATTTATGAGTATTGGAAAACCCCAACACGTCAGTGAGGGTAAGGTTAATCAAATGTTCAATACGGAAAATATCGGAATTGGAGTTCCAGAGAACAATGTCATCCGCAAAAAGCCGTCCTCGCACTTCTTAGTTATAACTTTTTCAATGCCAACCAAAAACAACGAGAAGAGGAGAGGGCTCAATACAGATCCCTGCGGAACTCCCTGAATGAGTTTAAAAGTTTTAGATTAGGAGTTATTAAATTTCACTCTAATCAGTCTATCCTTCATAAAATCACAGATCCAAGAGAGGACCATGTCTTTAACACAAAATGTGTCAAAGAGTTTGATAATTAATTTATTTATCCAAACCCTATCGAAGGCCTTCGTCAAGTCTAAAAACACGGCATCTATATGGTTTGTTGATTTAAGATTCTGAGAATCCCGTATCTTTTGCCCGAAGAATAAAATCTGATCCACAGTGGAATGTCCTTTTCTAAAGCCATATTGCTCCATTGGGAGCAGGTTATTAGATTCAAGGTGGTAAGTTAACCTTTCTAAAATCCTTTTTTTCCATCAGTTTACATGAGAAGTTTGTAAGAGCGACGGGTCTGTAGCTCTCAGGAGAGCTGTACTTCTTGTTTGGTTTTCTAGTAGGAATGACCAAGGCTCTTTTCCGGTCACAAGGAAGTCTACCAAGTCTCCAAGAGAAATTTAAGATCTCCAACAATCTCAACTTTCCCCCGACTCCAAGTCCTGAAATCATTTGGCCGTGAATATTATCAGGTCCAGGAGATTTATTTAAATCGAGAGCATTCAAAGCAAGTTTCATCTCCCGTAGTGAAAAACCAGCACTAAAGATTGGGTAAAATGGATTGAGCTACGACAGTCGTGGATGATCCTCCTAACTCGCATTTCAATGTTTTTATCATCCCCGGTAAAATTTAGGTTGCTTATCCTTTGGTAATAGGATCCTAATAAGTTTGGTGTATCTTTACCATCTGGGGGAATTCGTCCGTTCTCACCAAGAATGGTATTGCATTCTTCTTGATGTGGCTGCTCAGCGCTCAATCAATCTTCAAAGTCTGGAATTTGGAGTACTAGCATCAATGCTCCTGCAAATCCTTCATGCTCCTGCAAATGCTCCTGCAAATGCTCCATCAATGTTCCTATTCTTTCTTTTGAGTAACACAAAAGCTCTTTTAATGCCGCAGTGATAGGCAGTGTTAGTAGAATTCTTAGAGCTATAACAACGTTTTGATATACGCTTTCAAATTCCAATTTACATACAAAATTGAATACTTGCTGCGTATTATTTTACTTCATCTGGTAAATTAAGACATAGGTTTATGAGTTCTTCTTCCAGGTAAGTTTTATATTGTGTATTTTTGCGAATTTCGTCGTATAATAGATTAAACTATAAATATTTTCCGGCCTTGTGGTACAGCGCGCTAGCTTTCGGTGCTGAGGGTGCTCGGATCGAATCCCGGCGTTTGCGCCACTAAAATGCCTCCGTTTGTGTCGTCCCTTCACAGGGGGGTAATGCTGGTCCGCCTATACGGTGCCCCCATAATAAAATGGCCAGCGAAACTGCGGTGTATTATAGGTGAATGTCTTCACGACAAGTGTCTCCTCATTGGTAAAAAAATAAATAAATAATAATAATAATAAAAATATATTTTTCGTTATTTGGCAAAAACTTTGTATTTTTCCTACGTCTCGTTTTCGGTTACCATCCGTCATTTATTTCTCCTAAGACCTATTTTAAATCGGAACCTAAGACTTTCGCCTCGCCGCCTCAACTACGGAACCGGCCATGTTTTAAAAGCACATAAGGGGGGAGAGGAACCCAAATATCTATCATGCAGAATACTGGCTGAACCAAATGCTGATTTATACTGAAAAAAAAGACTTCAAATAGATTTCGTCGAGCCCTTGGAGTTGACACAGGCCCCTAAAGTCACAGAAATACATCACCCACTGAACCAGTTCACGTTATTTTAAATTAAAATGTATTTTAAATTTTCATAAAAGCTTTAAAAATGCTAGTTATCTGCAGATATTAAATATAGATGGGGGAATCCAGGTTTAAGAGGGAAAGGTTAGAGTGGTCAAATTTTAGTTTTTTTTTTTATATTTGCCACTTAATCCATCGCTATTCTTACGCATGAGAAGTTCGTATTTTGTCACTCCAGTGTACGTACATTCCAACCCGCCGGAAATAAGATTAAGGGTCTGTTCACATAGGAGTCCGTTGTGTTGTGTTAGGGAAAAGATGACGTTGAGACGAAAATAAACCAATCATATGCCTCCAAACGATTAGCAATGAAATTTTTAACGTCTATGATTGGTTTATTTTCGTCTCAACGTCATCTTTTCCTTAACGCAACGTAACGGACTCCTATGTGAACAGGCCCTAAATGTAACGTGTCTCAGTTTATTCACCAACGATGATATTTGTTCTTATTTATAAGTACGGAAATGAATAAAAGGAACCCCAGAGTAGAACTGATATTAGCGTTTTTTGCAAATAAAATTTTTGAAAAAAGTTTCAAACAGAAAAAGATGCAGTGGACAATTTTTAAATCAGCTTGAGACCTGTTTAGTGTAGCTTCATGTCAAATGAAAAAAAAAAAAATGTGAACTTTCTCTTAAAGACTGCGTGGACATGCATCTCAGCTGCAGTATGCATGCCTCATTACCATTATATTTTAACTTTTAACATAGGCGTAGCGTCGGGGGGCCCCCAACTTAACTTGAAATAAAGTAAAACGTTAATAGAAGTTAAGTTAAAATCGGAAAATTGTAGAAAACTTTTATGAAAGTTGGTTTTTTCCAGCTTTTTCAAACTGTGAAACTGAAGATTCCAGTTTGTCTTTAGCCTTAACATAGTTTTTAACAATAATATGATCCATAACAAAAATTCGATGCTATATTTTTTTTCCCTCATTTTATTTTTTATTATATTTAATTTTCTCATTGTATAACTTTTGAATACTACTCAAAAATCAATTCTATTGTTATTCAGTTTAAAAAAATCAGAACAAATCATATTTTAAGGACCGTCTGGCAGTCAATGCGTTGAGGAGGGCCCTAACTGAATTCAGTTCGTGCCCCCCAAAAAAGTTAGAAGCACGCTACGCCTATGACTTTGAAGGTAATTGAATACAAGTAACTGCTGTCGAACATACTTCCAACAACTCATGAAATGGACGCGTGGCCCGTGTAAGCGCATGAATTTGTGGATGTGGCCCTCGTGAAATGATGGTAGACTCCATAAGCGTGATTCATTATGACTCCCGAGTTCAAGGTTAAATATTATATATATAATAGCGGTTGTCTCTGTATAATACTTCCTGGCTGTACTCATCTTTCAATTGAAGCCCTCAGTAAACAAACAGCCGGTTAGGCTTAATTTCAATTTCAGATGTGGATCAGAATTTTTTCTTACCTAAAAACTAATATCTTCTCCATCAAATCACGTTTGTTCAGCCTAATTTTCTATAAAACATTCAGAACTAAAGAAATTTGGATGCTTTTAGCTGTATATTTAACAGTTTTTAAAAATCTGTTTACTTTTACGATGAATTCTGAAAGTAAACAAACTTGAATGTGAATGAATGAAGTAGCTCAAGTATTCATAGCTGTAAAAAACTGGATAGCAGTCTACTACTCCAATCGCATGAAAAACTAAATAAATAAAAAAATAATGAAAGGGTTTACTTTTACAAGGTGTGGATTAAATGCAATATTGTTAGATAATTCGGGATATTTTTTAACTTTCATATACTTTTTCCATTATGACGTCATTATTAGTATTATGACGTCAAAATGACGGGTTGGATGGCAGTCTACTTCTCCAATCGCATGAAAAACTAAATAAATAAAAAAAATAATGAAAGGGTTTACTTTTACAAGGTGTGGATTAAATGCAATATTGTTAGATAATTCGGGATTTTTTTAACTTTCATATACTTTTTCCATTATGACGTCATTATTAGTATTATGACGTCAAAATGACGGGTTGGATGGCAGTCTACTTCTCCAATCGCATGAAAAACTAAATAAATAAAAAAATAATGAAAGGGTTTACTTTTACAAGGTGTAGATTAAATGCAATATTGTTAGATAATTCGGGATATTTTTTAACATTCATATACTTTTTCCATTATGACGTCATTATTAGTATTATGACGTCAAAATGACGGGTTACCTTCTAGTAAATGAATAAATAAATTGATTGGGAGATAGTGAAACGTTCATTCGATTCGTATAGAATTAGGCTTCTAAATATTATCTTTGACGAAGCTAACTTTTTTACAGAACAAGATAAATGCCGCAGATATGTTCGTGGAGGATATAACTAGTCAGGTGTAAACGTTTCTTAGCTTTGGTTAGTTAACGAAGGTATTGTAAAACAATCCGAATTCTATGCTTGTTATTTAGCGAGTGTTATGTAAAGATACCAGTGTGACACATTAAAAACTCCTCTTTCAGCGTTATCCCTACTTTTTCCGTCTAAGCCGGAAAGGATGCTCCTCTGAATCTTGGGCGTTTCCGGTTTAGACTTCCCTGTATTTATATCACGCGACTAGTGACACTCCACACTGAGTTCTAAGTTGGTATTTCCATATATGAGCAGCAAATTTTCAATTGATTTATTTCTAAATTTCCCAATATTTTCCTTTGCTGTTGAATTTCTTTAAGATTACGTTTTATGGATCGTAATCAAAAATGTCTACGAACTGTCCCTGAACAGGTAAAACAGATCTTTAGGCTGCCTTCACTTTCCCTAAGTTTTTTTTTTAACGTAGGACTCACGTAAGACTAGGAAACGTAGGACTAACGTAGGTTTTTTTTAACGTAGTTCCTACATAACGGTCCTGCGGAAAGGAAACTTTCAGACGCTAAAACTGTCCGTCCGTCCGTCCTCGCGAGTTATAATTTTGGCAGATCGCCAAACTCAGTCTATTGCTTGGACAAGTTAAACAGAAAAGTACCAAGATGCGTCAAAATTTTGACATACATATATGTATATACACTGCTGGCCACCCAAATTGCAACACCAAGAAAGACAAGAGATATCACAACAAAATTTCTTTTGTAGATAACATGTTGACCAAGTATCAAATGGTTAAATTTATAGACTTCTGTGAAGTGTGGTTCTTGCCAAAATCAGTAGCCAGAGTAGCCGCCATTGTTGGAGATCACCTCTGCCACACGCCTCGGCATTGATTCAAAGAGACTTTGGATGAGTTCTTGGGGTACAGCAGACCAAGCAGCTTCCACACGTTGCCAAAGTTGATCTGCTGTGGCAGCTGGGGATGGAATCTGGGTCAATCGTAGAGCAACCATGGACCACATGTTTTCTATCGGCGAAAGATCCGGAGAGCGAGGCGGCCAGGGAAGCAATTCAATCTGGCGATTGAATTGCTTCCCTGAAAGATTATCCACAATCTCGGTAGGCCACTATCCTTCCTCTGTCGAACTCGGATACTTGATCAAAAGATGATCGCTGTTTTCGACGAGGCATAATTGATCGTTTTTTTGAAAAAACCACAAGAAAAACACAATTGCCGAACTTGAAATCGTCGAAATCTCCAAGCCTTAAATAGCGCTTTGAAGTGGCGCCACAGGCGCGCGTGATGTGCGTCTGCGCTGAAATTCTAATCATTTGCATATCTCACCTCCGCTAATGCATGTTGTAAATTTCATGTTATTTGCATGTTTCCTTCAGGGTGTTGCATTTACAGTGGCCAGCAGTGTATGTCGTGATTTGGACGAATGGCAGAAATCAACTCGTTTAGTTTAACACGTTTATTAATTCCATTAACTGCAACATAACCATGCTGGTTTAGAGAACGGCTCGTATCACCAACACACACCAGGTTTCTAGTAGTACCGAGAAAATCTGAAATCACACTTCTCCTTAGCCGTTGCCAAACCAGGACAGCAAAAAAAAAAATCCAGCTGGTCATTCGGAGAGAAACTGGTTCCCCTATAAACTCCTGACTCTGATTCGTCGGGGGTCGTACTCAAAGTGAGGGGCGAGTCATTAAAAATAATAATTACTGGATCTATTTCTTATATATATATATACATACGTACATATATATAGATACATATATACATTCAAAAGATGTAAGCAACGATATGTAATCCTACGTTAATAACCCGCGGTAGTTTCGTTAGAAGAGACTACCTAAAATTTTTTTTTTGTTTTGAATTTCTCAAAAAAAATTTTTAACATCAATTTGCAAAAATCTGCTGCATTGGTTTTTGAAAGTCGTGTTTGTAGTTAACAATAAAAACATTTGCATAATGTTTAGACTATTACCTAAGTATGCGCGGAAGAAAAATAGGCAAATAATAAAAAATTATGAGGACTCAGAGGAAATAAATTTGAAGTCATTCAGACACAGCAAACGAAATTACAAAACACACACACACGTATTAATAAGACATTATCTGCCAATGATAAATTTAAGCATTTTTTCTTACGCAGTGGTTTTAAAAAGTGTTTCAGCGTCACTGAATTATACCGCTTGGTAACCAATTTTCGACCATTTGTCACCTCAAAATCTTGGTCATAAAATGTACGCTCTATACCCATTAATGCAAAAGTCAGAAGAGGAATTTCAAGTATCAAACGTTTAGGTGATAATCTTAAATTTTTCCATTACTTTGTTAGATTTCACTGTCATAGCCCTGTATGCCTAGAAAGACGCTGTCAAACTGAATAATTAGGTATTGTTTGCGATGTATTTCCATCAGCCAAAAAGTTTGGTATGAAACTGGCGATTTTTTACTCTACAAATCCTCTTCTAAGCCGTATTTATCTTTCGCCTTTAACGGCTGTTATACATACGTTAGGCGGAGGGCAATTATCTGTATATATAAAACAGTTCCGTAACTGACTCATTCATGCACTGACTGACTGACTGACTGACATACAACGCACAGACCAAACCACTGGACCTAAAGGGCTGAAATTTTGCATGGCGATTCTTCTAATAGTGTAGGGGTGCACTAAGAAAGATTTTTGAAAAATTCTTCTTAGATTTTTTTAAATTAAATTTTTAAGCTGTTTTTATAACTTTTTTTACGTTTGCATTTAAAATAATACATTGAGGGTTATAAAATTTATATCACGAGAAAGATCCTAAAAATTCCTTCAAAATGAAATTTTTTTCGAATTTTTACCTCCATTTCCTGATTTTTGTTGAATTTTTAAAGATTAATTTTTAGAATTTAATTTATTAAATGCCTATCACGTGATTTCCTTTTCTGGTACTTTAAATAAATTTATCGTCACGTGCATAAAAACTAAATAGACAAAAAAATATTCTTTTTTCTTGCAAATGCGGCAGACGATTGGACATTATTTTGTCTACAAAAATATCCCTTACGATTTTTTTATAAATATGTTTTTTTACATCAATTGTATACATTGATCGTCGTATTTATTATATATATATATATATATATATATATATATATATATATATATATATATATATATATATATTTGGCATTAATTGCATACATTGACCGTTGTATTTAATTTGAATGTACTCCGTAGCGAAGTGCGGGTTTTCAGCTAGTCATAGATAAAAATATTTCAATCGTTCTTGCTGACAGTCCGATCAGAATAACAGCGCTTATATTTTTCTAGACCGCCGCCCTCATGGTATAGTGGTTAAGCGTTAGGATAACTTCTGGCGAGATGATGAGGCGTTGCTGATCGATTTCGTGGCAAATAGTAAGCAATGTCCGACTGATTTCTGATGATTAATAAAACAGGCCCGAAATTTTACTAAAACTTAACAAATTTAATATTGAACTAAAACTTAACAGAGTTACTAGTATTATTGATTTGAACAAATTACAGCTGAACGAGACGTCTGATGGTTACAAGCATTTTAATAGAGGCTTCCCCTCAACTAGTTTCGTTTTACGAGGCAGAGTTTGTGTGGCCGATTCTGTCGAGATCTTACAGAGACTCTCTCTCGAAAAAAAAAAGCAAAGAGTCTGGGAATATATCCCGCTGAAAAATTCCTGCCAGCGAAGTGGGGGTCTGTGCAAACGCTTGTTTTCGGGACAGGGGCGTGGGATTAACTACCGATGACAGGCCGAGTCTTGGATCGGGGCGGACTTTCAATCTTGTTCTTCTTGTTTAATGTAGTAATTTTCAATATTTTACTCTATATACCCCATGAGTATAATTTATATTCTTTTCTACTACACTAAAGATACTTAGAATTCACAAATAAGTATTTTGTGGGGGAATAAGATCTATTTATCAAAAAATTCTTCAAAAATGCTAGAATTTTCAAAAGGCTCCATGCATATTCATTTTCTTCTGATATCTACCAAATTTCTCAGAATTGTTAATTGAAGTGTTTATCACAAAACTGTGCATAATTCTTTAAATCACATTTTTTTTTTACAAATTTATAGACCATAAAATAAAGTAAAAATATAAAAAAATAACAGGCAGAATAGAAAAAAATTATTTAAGACTTTAGATTCACACAAAAAAAAAATAATGCAAATTTATATTTATATACATATGGTAAACTTATAATACAAAATTTAAGAATTTTAATTAATATAGAATGCGCATGGAGCCTTTTGAAAAACATTAGCAGTTTTGAAATATTTTTTGCAAAGCAGGCATTATTCAGCTAAAAATTCCTTATTTTGAATTCTAAGGGTTTTTAATGTAGTAAAATAGAAAATGAATTATTCTCATTTTGTATATAGAGTTAAAAACTGAAAATAAAAAAAATTCGAATTTGAAGGTCCCCTGTCCCCTTAAGTGAAAACTCATGTCTTCTGTAATGTCAAAATATCTGAATAACGGCCACCAAGTGACAGGTTTAGGAGTCCCTAAGGTGGTCGCTTGTTTTAATATGCAGATTTTCCCAAGCTTTCGGGAACGATCAAGACACGTATGGCTTAAAGCTCCGACCTAAAGAATGTTAGAATTCGACGGGACTTCACTGATGGTTTCTTCAGCCCGACAGGTGTTTTTTTTAAAATTCTCTGTTGCAAGTGATTGTCCCACAACGTTTTACGGGCCGTTACAGCGTCGTGCTCTTCCACGCTATGGGCTTGGGTTCAAATCCTGAATAAGGCTTGGTCATTAACGTTATGTCCCCTGATTGGGAGCAAAGTGTGAAGAAATCGTATATCGAAAACGTTTCTGATGATATATCGAAAACGTTTCTGATTTTCGGATAAAGAATACTGAACCTGTACTTTAAATTCCGATAGTTGTTATGTATGTCAGGAAGATTGCTACATGCACATTTTTTAGTTCTAAAGAAAGTGTTCTGGCGAATATCCTAGATAACTGTGAGAAACTTGACGGCTTTGCAATGTCCATTGTGTTTAATTTTGGGGAAAAAAAAGATGCATGGGGAATTCTTTATTCCGTCTAAATATTTTCCTTTAGGAAAGCGCATGAGAACGATTGAAATGATTTTCATTAAAATCCACACCAGGAAAATGAGCACCAAACTAGAGAAATATTAAGGTATAGAATAAAAACTTTATAAATTTAGATCAAACAAATTTCCAATTTCTAATGCATTTTGCCTGCTTTGAATTACAGTGAGCAGGCGATTTCTTATTGCGGTCCTGCGGAAGAAAGCTGAACTTGCTTTAGAAATTCGAATAGAGCTTAAATTGCAGTTACATATAATGAATTTACCAAGGTTTTTCTTTTCTTGTCCATTTCAGTGCTCCGTTGTTTTGCGGGAGGAAACTGCAAGTTTAATCCATGTCATACGTTTGAATGGATTTATTATTATAGAAGAAGAATCAATAATGTTTGAATGGATTGAGATCACATTCAATATTAAAACACAGCAAATCTGATAATTATTGTAGAAAAAGTATATACATGTATTTCATGCTCGGAATTCTTTCTCAAAACTAAATCGTCTGCTACGTTTCAATGTAATCCTTTCGTGAAAGCATTTAACCCGAACGGTTTGTTTGTATTGCTCAGTATTTAGACAAAGCATGCACAGATTTATTTATTTATGTTTCTTCGGTTAAGACGCATATTTATGAGATAAAGTTTTATTTAAGGAAAAAAATAGCATCCCCAACAACGTGAGCGAAGCGAAATGCCAAACGACTGAGGGAAAAGCCCTTCATACTTTTTCACGGTTATACATATTCCCATGTTTTCGGAACACTTCGATTAAAAATAAGGCAAAATACGAGTAACTCAGCTGTACATCGTTGATTTCAGATTAAATTTCATTCAAACTTATTTTTCTTATGTGGGAAAAAGTGTAAGTTTAAATATACCCACAGGTTACTAGTCAAAAGGCAAGGAGCAGCGTTTACATCTAAGTGCCATAGTTCGGGATATGTAAATTTCGCATAAAAAATATCGAAATTCCGCTAAAAAATACAATATATAAAATTTCGCATTTATTCGCAAAAAATATATATAAACTCAAAAATTTCGTGTTTATTAAAAGAAATTACAATTTTACTGACTTTGATAGGTAAATATCAAAATTCTTAGTTAAAGGCTAGCATTGTAGTAGTCTCAACATTATGTTACTTAAGTCCTTCTTTTGTGA
>OU015496.1:194227981-194305481 GCA_907164885.2 Dolomedes plantarius | reverse complement strand
CATTGACAACTCCAGTCCAAATAACCTCCACCCCACTGTGATAGATGGAGGGGGCCCGAGCCCCAAACATTGCGAGGAAGAAATAATAAAAAAAGGCTGTCCCAGAAACAAGATGGATGTGTATACCCATGCTTCAGGCTTAGGATGCTGACCGCAAGAATGGTCAAAGGACGTCTTTCATGGGCCTTTATAGGGCCCGCTTGTTTACCATGGGTGATGTCTTACTTAGCAGTCGAAGCTTGTGGCTGAGATATTTTAGAATAAAAGTGTAACCATGAAATTGTTCCATTATATCTTTGAAAAGGTGACATTCCGACCATTTTCAGCTCACATAAAGATTTTTATGTTAGGTCTCCTCCAAGATTTGGCGGGGGCTTCCATAATACGCACGCAATGCAAATATATATATATATATATATATATATATATATATATATATATATATATATATATATATATATATATTAAAATAAGGACCAAGCATGCTAGGGAACTAAACTCTGGGGGTCCCACGTCAGGTTGACCACCTGACTGAGACATATGCTGTATGGCACTCTAAGCCCGCGGTCAAGAAAGCGGAGATGGGCACCACCGACCTTGGTCCACAGCGGACTATTGCGCCATGAGTAGTTTTTACTTATATATATATATATATATATATATATATATATATATATATATATATATATATATATATATATATATATATATATATATATATATATATATATATATATATATATATATATATATACACACGTGTGTGTGTGCACCTTTTCATGTGATATTTGATTGAATAATATCATAAAAGTAGCTTTAGAAGTGCTTACCTTCACGAACTTTATTGACTGTAAGAAACAGCTCATGAACGACGAAAAACGTCTATGTAACTTCCTTGTGAAAAGGATATACAGTCGGACCTCTATTTAACGAAGTCGCTAAATCCCGAAAAAAAGTTCATTATATGGAAAATTCGTGAAATAGAGATTTACATTTTAAAATACTTTAAACTACACAAAACAGATTTTAAATTCATAAACACTAAATATTATTATAAAAAGTAATTCATCCCACCTTTATTTTGTAAATTAATACCTATTTGTTTTATATATCTTACCTATCAAAAATAAATCTGCAAGGAAAACAAGAATAAAACAAAACATTGTCCGAGAATACACTGTATTTTCAATTAAAAAAATTATTTTATATTAAAATCAATGAATATTAATGACATTATCGCATTTATTATAACAAGTAATTTTAAGTATACATTACCACATGTGTCCTAAAAAATTTAATTACTGATAAAGTCTATTAATTTTGTCTGAGTTTTTTGTCTGAAAAAGATTTTTCTCTCATAATAACGTCTCGCATCTTCGCAATGCACCAAACACCCCTTCAGGCATATTTTCTTCAAACTGTAATCCGCGTCGGATTTTTTCAAATGATTTATCATTTCATCGTAGGAAGGTTTGTTGATTTCTGCATCGTGATCATTTCCACCATCTTCGTCTTCATAGCAATTCATCGCTGTATTGTTTTTATTTTTCACTCTGTCCAAAATATCTAATTCAGTTAGGGTTTCCGAGGTTTCAGCTTCAGAATCAAGTGATAAAAAATCATCAATCACCACATCATCGTTTTCCAAAGACTTTTTATTTTTAAATGTTAATGTCTTTTGAGGCAAACATTGAAAATATAAAGCAGTCTCATCCGCATTAAGGATGTTTTCTGGCTTATAGTCTTTTGAAATTTTACTCAGTGTCTCCGTTATTCAATTTTCACTATCATTATCATCAACGTCTTTACTTTCACCAGATATCACTTTTGCTATAATTCCGTGTCTTCTCTTAAATTTTTCAAGCCATCTATTGCTTCCTCGAAATTCATCGTGTAGCAATGTCTTCGCAAATTGAAGAGCTTTCTCAATTATGAAAGGCCCAGAGATGGGAACAATCTCGTATTGTGTGTATCCACTTCAAAACTGCCTCATCCACATCTTCATATACACATGTTTTTAAATGTTTTGAACAAGAATTCGATTAATCATAAATTTGTACCTTTTTTGCACGATTTTTTATTGTGGTTGATAAGCTGTTTGGAGGAATACCAAATTTTGAAGCAATATCCCTTTTCTTCACGTCTTTATCCACCTCATGAAGAATTAAATTTTTTTCTTTAATGCTCAATCACTTTCGCTTTGACATTTTCCAGCTACAAGAACCGAAATTACCAGCATGACTCTGATCAACAACCTAGAAAACAGGAGACTAGTTCAAGAACACGGGACAGCTCCATTGAGGGTGATTGGGGAATATTGAAAGTTTTTCTAATGAAGTGGACAGTGAGGGATGGACAGATAAAGGTTGCACTTCCTGGATGAAATGCAAAGAATGACAGAGATTTTACAGCTCTCCGTGATTTAGGCGACTGGTAAAACCAGTTCAAGATCATTGATCACCATAAAATGTGTTAAAAGAAAGAATAAGTTTGAACTGTTCAGAAATATTTTGAGAAATATGGAGGGAAAAAAATATTGGATCACAAGAAATAGTTCGTTAAATAGAGAATGCACTTCGCTATTTGGAGGTTATTTTACGAAGAAATTCGCAAAATGTTCTTGGTTTCAAGGAAAAGTTCGCAAAATAGAGGTTCGTTAAATAGAGGTCCGACTGTATATATATATATATATATATATATATATATATATATATTAACATGTATGTTTTTCATTTAGACACAGGCGACATTGCCCCAGGACCACTTAACTGTTTTAGTCATTTATTCATAACTTCCTTTTTTTAAAATTTCGGACAAGTGCGATAGGCACTTGTCCGGAGACATTCACTCATATACCGCGAATTCGTTAGCTTCTTTATTAGGGGAGCACCATTTAAGTCATCCACTTTATAATTAAAACAATTTAATGGACTATCGAAATTATACTTTCGTTATTAAGGACCAAATCCATTTCCATTACCATTTCGAGCCCCACTTTAATCTAATATTTATAGACATTTATCTTCTCAAAATATCATTGGGCAGCTATTTTGAGATCTATTTACGTACTTTTCAGTTTAACATTATTAAAGGTGATAGAACTTGAGAATCTCCGATAAATAATTTATCAGTAAGCCGTATATCCTGATAAATTCCCAGTTGCGAACTAGATTTTCCAAGACTAGATTTCCAAGACTATAATTTTAATAACAGTTATAAGAAATAATATCTTCCGAACTAATCAACCAGTAGTCCTGTTATAGCGTTCATACTAACTCTTGTCCAATATAGAAATTGCCTACAATAGTTACGTGGAAATCGGAAAAGGACCTGAAATCGACGTTATAAGGTCGTTTAGAGCTACAAATCTTTTGAGGGCAAGGCAGGGTACTTGTGCGTCTCTATTGCATTGTATCTTGATACAACTTGGCAGATTTCGAGCCTGTGACGAAAACTTTGTTTTAGGGGTCAATGTTTTGCTGTGAAATCCTGTATCTACTCATTTACATTTCGGTGGTAATTTGCTGTACTACTTAATACCTACCCAAGTAACACAAAACCGTTGGCAAGTCGTTGGCCAACGCTTTTCGGGCATGGTTGGCCAACGGTGGTTTTTGGCCGTTGGCGCGAGGTTGGCCCAACGGTTGGCGTTCAGTTGGCCCAACGGTTGGCGTTCAGTTGGCCCAACGGTTGGCATTCAGTTGGCCCAACCATTGGATTTACAGGATTTGGCCGTTGGCGTTCTGTTGGCCCAACGGTGGGATTTGTAGGGAAACGGTTGGCGTTCTGTTGGCCCAACGGTGGGATTTGTAGGGAAACGGTTGGCGTTCTGTTGGCCCAACGGTGGATTTGTAGGGAAACGGTTGGCTTTCTGTTGGCCCAACGGTTGGATTTGTAGGGAAACGGTTGGAGTTCTGTTGGCCCAACGGTTGGATTTAAATGATTTGGCCGTTGGCACGAGGTTGGTCAACAGTAGGCATTCAGTTGGCCCAACAGTCAACTTTGTAGGTAAGCCTACATTAAATTTATTTAGGGCTATTATGCATTTTTCAACCCAGCCAGCAACTCTTTGTTCATCAGGCCAACAGTCAAACTATCCAAGGGTCAATAGTTTTGACATTTTGCTATTTTTCAGCAGATCGTTTACAAAGAGGATTTCCCCTTTTTAAACAGTTTATTAAGTTCTAGTATTTAGCCACAAATAATTTATATAAAAATAGTATATTCGAAATTCTATTTTGAATATATGAAATAGGATATTAAAGTATATTTATATAAAAATAGTGTATTCAAAAATGCTTTTTTGAATATACAAAAAGGGAAATCCCCATTGTAAACGGGCTGCTGAAAATTAGCAAAATGTCAAACTATTGACCCTTGAATAGTTTGAAAATTGGCCCAATGAACAAAGAGTTGTTGGCTGGGTTGAAAAATGTATAACTCTTTTCCCCAAAAAGTAGTCTGAAAACTGCAAAATTCACTCTTTTATGAAATCAAAAAGTTTCCATAGTTAAACATTAAAATCTACAAAATGCAACAATACATTTTAATTTTAATGTTATTTTTAACAGTTTATATTTTGCTTGACATTGTTTATATAAAGTGTTTTGTTTTAAACACTTTATATCTTTTTAAAGAGAATAAATCTTATAGATTATATCCTTAGTGATATTATAAATCTCATGTCACTATATATATATATACAATTTATAATATCAATGCTACCTGTTGTTTTTAATCGGTCACTTTACTACATATATAAATTTTTTTAAATAAACACCTTTCCATTATAATCAACTGGTGTCAAATTGCACACTCATGCTGAGTTAATATGACAAATACTTTTTGTAAGATTACCTTTATATAAATATTTTTTTCATTATATATATATATATATATATATATATATATATATATATATTTATAAACACTTTATCTTCCGATTTGTCTTCAGGTCTGATACAATATATACAACTGAGGTCTGATTTTTTTAAAACTTTCCATAAAACTTTTATATCAATTTTTGGACTTACCTTGTTTAATATTTTAAAACAGCATCTTAATAAAGCATGTTATAATAATTTTAATACAACACAACTTTTCATCAATTTTTTTTATTTTAACAAAAAATTTAATAAAATTTAATTTTACATTGTCAGAAATACACAGTTCTTTTATCTCTCCCTCCTTCTCTGTCTTTCGAAAAATGGAAAAATCCCTTTATTAAGTCTTCAACAAATTTTTCCGTTATGACTTCTCCCTGGTAAGCCAGTCCGACAGAAGCTGTTAATATAAAAATAAATTAGTACAGTAAATGAGTCAAAAGAAAAATAGCTATATATGCACCAAACAGTCAAACAAAAATGCCTGATTAAGTTAGTTTTTTTAATTTTTTAGAAACAAGTTAACTTATTATGAAATCTAACCCTAGCATTTACTTCATAATCAAAAATTTCTTCATGTTGCATGAACTTGTCTTAACTATATATATATATACAATTTATAATATCAATGCTTCAGGTATGTATCAGTAAAGGTTTATTTATTTGCTAAATTATCAAAGTACAAAATAAAACAACAATTTCAAATATGCAAACACAATTAACACCAGAGGCAAATTAGACACTGCACAGATCTTTAATAATTTTAGTACATATTTATTTACATGAATATATCAACTCTCTGAAAACTTACTTATAATTTAGACATGAAAAATTAAAATATCAAGAGCTATTGGCAGAAATTTCTTTACATTATAGGAACTAATCATCTTAAACTGCTTGTATGTATTTAGCAAAGTTTATTTTCATAAATTAACAGAGCAGAAAATTAAAGAATAATTTGAAATATTTGAACCAAATTAAAATTAGAAAAATAAGACATTGTAGTATATGATAGATAAGATTAATTTCCACATACATTTTACCAATACAACATTGAAAAAATTAAGGTGAAATTTTCCTTCTCTTAACCACACAGTAAACAATATTTTCTCAGTAAAAGTCAAATTAATTCTGTAGCATCAAAAGCCCAACAGTTTGTAAATGTATGTTTGTCAACACAAAGCTTTTTATTAGCACAATATCTTTAAAAAAAACCAACACTTTAATAATTTTAGACAATATTTATAACTCCACGAATATAAAAAAAAATTACAAATTTTGTACAAAATATCAAACCTACTAATGCCTTTCTATCTACTGAACATCACAGTATCTATATATTTAAGTTGCTAAGCCAGACCGATTCTTTGGGCTGTCTGGGAGAGAAAACTACTGCATCAATTTATTTCATTTTGGTCTTAAAAAAAAGATTTTAATCTATAGATGTGTCAAATATGGTTTTTGTAACCATAATCTCTATTAATTAGCGATAATTTATAATCTAAAATTGTTTTCTGTACATGCTCAGCGACATGTTTAAATCTGGCTTTAGATACTCACTAAGCACGAGGCTGCATAAACTAGTGCATAAAATACTGTACTAATTAGATATAACTAAAAAATTTAAAACACATTAACATAATGATTTAAAAATACATATTTAATAAAGTTAATCAAATAATACTGGTAGGAAACAAGGGAAAATAAAAAAGAGTGAGGAACAAGACTTCAGTTTATACAAATAGGCCAAGAATTCAAAGCAAGTTTTTACCTAGATTCAATCATTCATAAGATGATAACCACACTTCCAGGTCTTTCATCTATGGTACTAATGAGATCAGGACTGGCAGTCAAATAAAAATTTCCAGAATTTTCAATTCTGCATACCAGTTCCTTGAATACATGATCTTATAGACAGCTAAAAATAGAAAAATAAGTCATATACCATGGGATTGTCAAAATACAGTCTTTAATATTATGTACAAACTTTATAAAACATAGTGTCAAAAATATTGCAAAAAATGTAAATATTATAATAAGTAGCAGCTAATCAAATGTTAAAGACAAGTGAATTATTTTAATGAGTGATCAGCTTACTTCATAAATAGTCCTTAATATTATGTACAAACTTTATTAAGTACATTGTCAAAAAATTGCTTAAAATGTAAATATTACAATAACTAGCAGATAATCAGATGCTAAAGACAAATGAATTATTTTAATGAGTGATCTGCATACTTCATAAATACTTTGTATTGATATTTTACTTTCAAACAAAATGTTTAACATTAAATACCTGTTCGAGTCTGAGACAGACAATTATTTTAAACTCAAATAAAATACAATTGCAAAGTTGATAGTAAGGAGAGAAAAATTACTGAAATTTCACCAAAACAGACAGCTAATTGTATTTTATCCTTGTATTCATAAGCTATTGATTAACTGACGCTTCTTTATAAATTTGACGATTTAATAGAGAAGGTTTTCTAAATTTATGAAGTAAACTGTGAGATATAAACTTATAAACAACTTAAATCCACTTAGAATAAAAGATTCAACTTCTTATATAAAATGCTCAGAAAACTTTAATAACAGAAATTTGAGCATAAATAAAAGTTTACCATAATGTTTTTATTATAAATACTCTAGTTAGAAATAATCTTACTGAAAGTACAAGGTAAAAATCATAAGTAAACACCAAATTTGGTCAACTATTCAATTTAAAACTTTCTGAACGATCCGATTAACTAATTAACTCAACCATTTAAAATAAATAACATAAACAGATCCATGATTTCAAAAAGTTTAAATACAACCATTCTATAAAGGATTCTAAATATACAGATTACTTATTGTGATCTAAAAATAGAGAAACAGCAAATACAATTACAGTAGTTAAATTTATTATTTGAGGAAAGCTTTGGCTGTTTTTATAGAAATTTAACAAAGTATTTTACTTAAATTTACCAAGTTACGCTTCATTTTGCTATGCATTTTAGAAAACTACTTGATGCTACTAATTAGCCAAGTACATAATTTTGTTTACTAAATAAAAGTATATTACTAATAAAATAATATACTTACTCTGGAATTCTTCGTAATATTACAATCAAGTGGAACATGGAATGGCCGACATCCATTTCTTTTTACCGTTCATTTCTTCGCAACACGTGCAAACATTTCCCCAAACCAGTTTCTGTCGTAGTGAATAATGCATTTTGTAACTGTTGGCCCAACAGCTTTAATTTGCAGTTGGGCCAACCATATTTTGTAACCGTTGGCCCAACCGCCTCCATTTGCAGTTGGGCCAACCACATTTTGTAACCGTTGGCCCAACCGCTTCCATTTGCAGTTGGGCCAACCATATTTTGTAACCGTTGGCCCAACCGCTTCCATTTGCAGTTGGGCCAACCATATTTTGTGACCGTTGGCCCAACCGCTTTCATTTGCAGTTGGCCCATCTGAATTTCTGGAATTTCTGCCAACGGTAACCATTCCCCAACGATGCCACGAAAATATGCGGTTGGGCCAACGGTGTGTGTTACTTGGGTATACCTAAACATCTTTGAGGAACAAGTACATCCATTCATAGTAACTTTAATCTTCAGTTAAGGGAGTTCTTTTAATGGACCCAACTTCGTAAAACTGCTCCATAATTGTTTGAGGCTTATAAAGAGCTCAAGGTGCTCAAAGAGTCCAGCCCTCCACATAGCCAAAACACCTAAACCCAGTCTATTAGCTACTGGGAAAATTTCTGTTACATTTACAGAGATCCAGAAAAACTCCACCTAACAACTTAATAATGTCGAATGATCTGCTTTTCGCGTCACAGAGGTGAAAGGGCCTGTTCACATAGGAGTCCGTTGCGTTACGTTAAGGAAAAGATGACGTTGAGACGAAAATAAACCAATCATAGGCCTCCAAACGATTAGCAATGAAATTTTTAGCGCCTATGATTGGTTTATTTTCGTCTCAACGTCATCTTTTCCTTAACGCAACGCAACGGACTCCTATGTGAACAGGCCCTTAAAGAGTTCACACTGTATACTGTATCAGCTTTTAGAGTTGTTTTATCGACACACGGAGCTATAACCGCAAAGTAACGGTCACCTTTTAGGTTACCAGTAAACCATTTTATTTCATTCACAATGTAACAAATAAGATAAGGAATGTGATAAAGTACTATTCACGTTCATTGAATACTTATAGCAAACAATACTTAAGATAGTAGTTCTCTCTCTACTTTGTTCCTTGAGCACAATAGTAATAGTAGAGAATTAACAGTAGTTCACGTTCATTGAATACTTATAGCAAACAATACTTAAAGCAGATAACTACAACGAAACCTATTAAAGAGGGAATAAAATCAGAGATCCGAAACTAGAGTATTTTTACACAAAGTTATATAACCTGGTTTTCAAGTGAACTGTTTAGACATTTATTCACGAGAACAGGCATTTATTTAACCTTTTTATTTTTGATTTATTGATAGCGATGCTGATTAACTGTCCTCAAATACGAGTAATAATTTATGCTATCTAATTAGGAAGAGTTAAACTTGTAATTTAGCTTTACTTTCTGCAATTTTCAGATACCGTGGAGCAATCCCGCGGTCTTTCATGTTAGGATGCAGAAATTTTTTTTTTTAAACTTTCCCCAAATTGCTCAGTTACACTCGACAAGCTATTTGTTTACTTATTTATTTACTTATACATCTTAACTCTGCTTAAACCGCGTTTTCAGCTTTACTAGTCGATACCGGAGCAACACAGGGTGAATAGCATT
Source organism: Dolomedes plantarius (assembly GCA_907164885.2). Taxonomy (NCBI): domain Eukaryota; kingdom Metazoa; phylum Arthropoda; class Arachnida; order Araneae; family Dolomedidae; genus Dolomedes; species Dolomedes plantarius. The sequence goes on along the minus strand of OU015496.1, from coordinate 194,295,813 downwards.
AACCGGATTTTGTGTGTCCACAATCTCTAAAAGAAATAAATAAATAAATAAAACAGCCCTCGATATTTATCGCGCCGAGAATCATCGGCATGCCTTCTATTATGGAGTCTCATCGTTGCGACTGAAACGCAGCCTTCCCATCGAAAATGCTCCCCATTTTGTTCTGCGCCGGCGATCTGTGAAGTACAAAGGGACCCCCGTCAACGTAATAACAACATCGCGGCGTTTAAGGCAGTCACAGCGCATAATACCGTATATTATTATACACACGCACACACACACAACACACGAGCATCTGACGTCTCAATCCGTGTGAAAAAATGCGCAGAAAAGGTAGGAGGGGGAAAACGTATCGAAAAACACTTTTGTTGCCGAGAATGGAGTGCTTAGGGTCCCGACTTCCACAGCACCCCCCTCCTTTTTTTCGATACCTGAGGGTATGGACACGCATGGGGTGTAACTTTAGTTTCCTGTTACGTATGCGCGGAAAAAGGGGTGCTATTGAGACAGTTGACTTTCGATGCCAAATGACTCCAGGATCATTTACCCGGCACTTTATGTGCGTATGCTGGCAGGACTTCAATAACCGTAACGGTTGGTGCTACGACCAGTGATAACTACTGGTCGTAATTTTTCTTATTCGTGTTCACACTTGTGCTAAGAGTAAAAAAGAAAAATCGTATGTGATATCCTGCTGTACGTTTTCATGCCAAATACCATACCAAGTAGTAAGATGATGATAATGCACCTATATTAAAGAGAGGAAGGTGACATAAACTCTGCTATACACAAGAAACTATATCTCTTATTGATTACTTAAACTTATTTGGTCGCTTGCAGTTCATACGTTATGACGAATTAAAGTTCTTTTAGAAAATTATACTGAAAAATAGATTTGATTTGAGACCATTTAACTATCATATCAATCCATTAGAGTTATTCATGATTCAAGAATCGGATTTAGTAATTTCACGTTACCTTGAGAGTCGATGTCCCAGGACTTTATAAAAAAATACTTTTTTATAAAGTCCTGGGACATTTTTGTTTGATTCATTGCCTTTCAAATATATTGGTACTTTCCCCATTCTTTACCATTGATTTAGAGTTACATTGCCAAGGGAGCCTCATATTTCTGGTAATAATTGTTTTACTTTAAATAAAAGCTATGGATAAAGGTTGTGCCCTTGTTGCGGGCTTCTAAACATGGCATGGCTAACAAATAAGCTAGAGGGTTAAGAAGTCCAAAAGAAGAATAACTCTTTTTTTTTCTTTTTTTTTAAAAATACCTGACAGGGTGCAACGATCGTCTTCCACGATATGCGGGGCAAAATTTAGATCGCTTCTGCTTGAAAAAATTGCATGGAATAAAATAGCTTAATAAGAGGCGCAGCTTATGAAAAAATTGGCATCTCCAATGTATCCAACAACCTTAGACCTAGGTGTCATCGTACGGTACCTATTACAAGAGTGAAACCTAGGTCCTACCTGTTTTAGGTTCTTGTTTCGTATATTGTGTATTGTTTAGAAGTTTTAAGTTACATAAATATTTTTTTAATGTATCCATGGCATTATTACAATTAAACTGTTTGAATTCTAGAGCGTTAGTTTAGCAAGAAACAGAGTTTTGTAACCGAAGGAAAAATATCCATCCATGGCCCTCAGCAGTTAGAATTCCTAACTTTTGTAGAGATAACTAGGTTCAGGATCACGAATAAACGTTGATCGTTGTGACAATGTTTACATAATAAATTTTGTATAATAAGGAATGGTTCAGCCCTACGCCCTGTTAATGCGGGAGTTCCTCAAGGTTCGAAACTCGGACCGATTTTGTTTAACTTATTTTTAAATATCCCCACCACTCCGAACACTTCGCTTGCCCTCTACGCTGATGACACAACCATTCTCGCTAAAAACCATAATGTCAGATACATGCATACTTACCTCCAACATCACATTAAAATTCTTGAGTGATGGTTCGATAAATGGCATATTAAATTAAATCTCAGTAAAACAAAAACTATCTTCTTTTCATACAACAGGGTTCCCCTACCCCCTAGCTAACGTTTATGGTCAGCTCATCCACTTTGAAAGGGAAGTGAAATATTTGGGTATCTTCATGGATAGTAAGCTTACTTGGAAGAAAAATATTAATAATAATATCTGCAAATTTTTTAAAGCTAGAAAAGATATCGCCCACCTTCTGTACCAGAAAGAGATGAGTATAGAAAATAAACTTCTGCTTTACAAAACAGTACTTCGACCTACACTTCTTTATGCAGTACTTGTATGGGGGTCAGCAGTTAACAGTCCAGAAATTGCAATGCACACAAAATAAAACCTTACGTCTAATCACTAAAGCCGATAGATATTAAACTAACTACTCCCTCCACAAAGATCTAAATATTGAACCCATTACCCTGGCTATAATTAATTCGCCACTAAATTTTATAACTCTTTACTCCACCCCTAATGAAGAAATTGCCAATCTTCCTGATTATGACAATGGAGAATTTAATCGCAGACCTAGAGCGACTGTAGTGCTTGACACTGGAATAACTCCCAACTCTTCTTTCCCACAAATTTAATTTTTCGTATGTCATTCCGTTTTCCTTAAATTCATTCTAAACCGCTTAATTTTTCACCTCCCCCCTTTTTTTCCTAATTATATGCAGTCACATCCTCTTACGTTTTTTTTGACACAGGAAGTGTGTCTTCTCGCTGGTTTAATATGCCTTTGCGAATCCTCATAGTCAATTTGTGAGCCATCCTCCCTGATATCTTTTGCTAAGATCCTGGACCCTGTTTCGTCAACCAATCAGGTTGCGAGACTCATTTTGCTTTCGACCAGTAGTTAAGCTTGATCTTTCTTAACTTCTGTAGTACAAATTCATCATCTTGCTTCCTTTTTCGGCCTGTTTTCAAGCACGGGTTGCTTAATAGTTCTTTACCAGCTTGAATTTGTTCCCAGCGTTTAACATCTTTGCTGCTCGCAGTCCTCTGTGGCTGGTCTTCGACTTTTGAGAGTTTAATCTTCATATTTTGCTTTTCATTTTACCTTATATTGGAACATTTTAATTTGACAAGTCTTGCTAATTTAATTTTTGTGTGTTAACTTTAACTTACTAAATTCTAATGTTTTTATTTTTTATTTTTGTAACTTTTTTAATTAATTACGCAACTTAAGTTTAAAAAAAAAGGTACAAGTTGATTCATTTCTTCTTGGACCATGCGTAAAAAGCGTCAGTGCTTCCCATATCCATACCAAGGGTAAAGGGCTTTCTTAGCCCTATTTGGAACCTCACGAAAACTTTATGTCCATGTCCATAAGGAGTGGTTAGAAATGAAGTGAAAATTTTCAAAACATAACATTTTATGAGCTTCATTGTCATTGCATAGGACAGCGGTTCCCAACCGGTGGGTCGCGACCCACTAGTGGGTCTCGGAAGGGTTACAGGTGGGTCGCGACTCCATCCTAAAACTATTAAAATGGCCTTTGTGTACTTTTATAATTGTAGTTTTTATCTTCACCTAGGAACACTTGTTATTGAGTATGAAACCACTTGTTGCATATATTGCAAACATATATCTATTGTTAAATAAATAACTGTTTTGCTACAAAGTGCTTATATTTTGTCAACCATTTTCAAATCAGAACACAAATTGTTTATCAATAATCAATCTGTATCTTCAAAAAAGCATATATATATATATATATATATATATATATATATATTGTAGAGTATTGCATTTCAACCTCTCCGTTAACAAAAGAAATTCTTCTATCTCGGCCTGAGACTCATCAAAAGATTGCCGACGACTTAGGTGGCAATATGCTGACGGCAATTTTCCTTTTGTTCATCCGATAGACTTGTTCCACAGAACCTTAGGGGACATCGGTCATTTTTCTTGATTTAGTCATCGCCACCGGGTGACACCGCTGATGTTAGTTATAAATGACAGGAGACCCCAGGTGCTTTCATTCATGAACTATCAATTGTTAAGCAGCATCCTCGAGGCGTCGCGTGCCTAAACAAAAGGACTCGTGCCTTTCGCATTTTACCGAAGCGGCCCTTTGAGACTCTTTGAAGTGGCTTGGAGGACAAACTAAAAAGGCGGCCGCTTTAGACCCGGGGAAAATATTTCATTATCGCCCCAGGAAACCCATTTCCGTTGCTCACTTGTTCTAGATCGTTCGACTTTCTGGAGAGTGATGCAATATCCGGTGGAGGTTCTTCTATAAAAGAGAATGGACCCCTCAGTCGTGGCTTGCGTCTTTTAGTTCCTGACACGTAGCGGATCCAGTTTTAAGAGCAGCCGGGTTTGCCGCCCTTAGAGGTTCAAGAGTCCCTTGTGACTGTTTGCAGCGACGATTTAGTTCCTGCAGGAGTAAACATACTCCGCTAATTTGTCGGAGACCAGTCTTCGTGGAAGGAGCCTTTGCTACCTTATTTTCCAGTGAGGAATCCTTTCTCCTTAATTTAATATTTTCATCGCTACCGGGTGCGTGCAGTGGTCACCGCCGTTGATATTATTGGGGAGCCCTTTCCCATCAGGACGAAGTGCCGTTTTCTTCATCATTGAAGCAGAGCCAGTTCTGCTAGCCTAGCGGACTTCTGTGTTCTTACTCCGCCCCACGCCGATTAAATCGAGTGTGATTACCGGTTACGAAGTTCATCTTACATCTGTGCAGTGTACATATCTCATCATCATCAATTTTATTAATAAATTGCATTTGTTTTGTTTATGTAATGAGTGATGTATACCTGGTGTGTTTAAATCATCTTCTGGTTGACACTACGAACCTCAGTTCGCTACAATATATATATATATATATATATATATATATATATATTTGCACTATTTGATGGTAAATTATATATACATAAGGAAGGGATACGATACAAATAAGGTTTTTACTCCACCATGGACCGATGGACCGTGGAGGTATTCCGATAAGGAAAGGTGGGTCGCCAGCTGAAAAGGGTTGGGAACCACTGGCATAGGACAACCAAGAATGTCTTCACTGGGACGTATATTTGTAATACTTACCAATCAACGAATGTAGATCAATTTTAAAATACGTCATGGTGATATCATTATCGCATGCCCATAGCTGAAGACGTAGTTCTCGAGGCTTGTGAACAAATATTGTGCCTTTCGAAAATAATGTTAACTCGACACTTCTTCCATGATATCAGAGCAAATATGCGTCAGATTGATAATATAACGTCATAATGTCATCATATTTTTTTTTTTTTGGGGGGGGGGGCGAAAATTTCATATGCCGTGAGTCTTGGGCCCTAAGATCTTTCTCCCTTTCTTTAAAGCTCAAATGAACTATTTTACCCGGAATTTTGGCTCTTAACCTATTTTCTGCCGAACTTGGAAAATACTGAAACAGTATTTAGAATGCAGTTGCAAGTACATTCAGTAAGGGAATGTTCACATAGAATACGTCAGCGTCAGCGTTCGGGCCTGTTCACATAGGAGTCCGTTGCGTTGCGTTAAGGAAAAGATGACGTTGAGACGAAAATAAACCAATCATAGGACTCCAAATGATTAGCAATGAAATTTTTAACGCCAATGATTGGTTTATTTTCGTCTCAACGTCATCTTTTCCTTAACGCAACGCAACGGACTCCTATGTGAACAGGCCCTTACTCGTATTGAAATATATTTAACCAATTACAAACTTCCAAACGATTAGCCACCAAATGGTTAAGGCCTGTGATTAGTTTAAAATATGTCAATATGAGTAACGCTGGCGTTGACGGATTCTATGCGAAAAGGCCCTAAAGGAGTACGTCGATTTTGGCCTCACTCGACGCATGTACCGCAACGTTCAGCCAGCACCAAAAAGAAAAAAAAAAAAAAAGAAAGAAGGAAAGAACCCTCTCAGATCTAAGAAGTTTAAATAATTCTATTTCTCTTCATTCGTGTACCCATAAATTTATGTTTATTTTCAATCGTTAAATTGACGTCATCCAAAAAAATAGTTTTTCGGATTCTTCTCACATATGTGAAACTTATTAGGTCCTGTTCACATAGCAGTCCGTTTGCGTAAGCGTTAAATTTTAACCAATCATACTGCTGAGCGCTATGACATCATCCGTTGACTCACGTATCATCATCCGTGAATACTCCGTTGACCTTTTGGTTTTTGATATGTCTGCTGAACTAACTCGAGTCACTTTTGTGTATAGGATAGGTTTAAAAATAACGGATTTATAAAAATTTTGTTCGTAAAGGAATTTTTTTTTCTTTTAGAACATTTTTTTGTATTATAGAGAATATTTCAAGATTTCTTTCTCTAAACCAAAAATTTTTGACAGTTTAAAGAAAATAGTCCAAAAGAATGGAAATTTTATAGAGATAACTTGCAGGGAATCTCTAAAAAAAAAAAAAAAAAAAAAAGAAATATTCAGAAATATTCTTTTAAAATAGCAAATCATGAAAACTCCATTCCAAAATAGAATGACTTAAAGCACTGGTGTACAGAGAGTAGGTAGAGACAATACAGTATAATAATTACAAGATAAAAAGAACTTTTTATATACCATGTTTTTAAATTTTCTGTTGAATCATATAAACTTGACAATTCTATGTATTAATAAGTACTTTTAAAAAATTTTTTTGATGAATTATCCCATCAACTTGAAAGAAAATGAAGTTAATTGGAAGTTAACTTGCGTTTAACTTTTCATTCCCTTTCCGGCCAATAGATGGCTGCACCAGTCTACAAAATAAAATTAACTGAAAATAACTTAAAATTAATTTAATTCTGCTTAAAGATAGCTAAAAATATAAGAAAAATGCATTGTCATCGTGTTCTGAGCTATTCTAAAAGTTTCAAATGTCTAGCTAGTCGGGAAGTTAGTTAAAAATCGATTGCAAGATTTGTACTTGACAAACGCACACACAAACACACAAACAAGAAAGCAAGTTAATAAAAACATGGTAAAAATACTGTATCTTGGAATGGAATAATCGCAGATACACGCGGTTTGCATTATTTGGTTCTAAGAAAGCTACAGTATTAAGTTTAAAACCAAGAAAACAAAAATGTGCTTTTATTGAGAACTTTATGTCCCGGTTTCTACTTGTTGTTGTTGTTGTTGTGACTTATGCCCCCTGGTGGAAATATTCCAGACCAAGTCCAATTAGGCTGCGGGTTGATGGATGCGACTCCAGTTTTTGATGGCACCACAAGGGTCGGAGTCCGATTTGATCAGGTGCCACTACAATTTTGACCGAGCAAGCACAGGGTTGACATCTGGGAGGCTCGTACCTTGATCCACCCATTGACATCATAGAGGGATATTCTGGTGCCCATATCCAGCCTCGATACGACTTACAGATGGACATAACTTTCAACAGATTTAACGGCCGATTCAACAATAATAAAAAATGTATTTACAATGATGGTATATTTTGAACTGAAATTTAGATCTCATCGACTTAAGTTAACAGGGGCAAGACAAATATAATTAAAAGAATAAACATGCCGTATTGAATAATTCTGAGCATCGAAATTCAGCTTGTCGGTGGCAAATGACATCCATTTCTGTTACGTTATGACAGCAAATGGTATCTCAGTTCGGCTTCCTGAAAAGTTTTAAATGAAAAGATCAGTGTATACTTAACTGAACTACAAAAGGTTTATTGAACATTGACAAACAATTTTGTAGGTGTATATAGAGATTTATTTAATGAGTTAAAAAAAGTTATTTTTATCAGATCAGCACCTTTCACTTTTAATAGATAAGTAAACTAAGCTCGGACTTATTGATTGTTACAAAAATATTCAGCTACGGTTTCAAGTACGTGTAGTAAGAATATATATTTTTTTATATACCTTTTTTTCTTCAATATAAAGTTCTATGAGATAAGTCAATGTAGAGATAAAAAATCATATGAAATATGGACAACCAAGCCAAATATTTTATTCAATTAGTAAAAAAATATAAAGATGAGCTATGTAATACCTCATGTTAGGTACTGCTATTTTCGCTTCAGTAAACAAGCACACAAACATAAATTTTTTTTAATAAATAAAAGAAACAAAACAACAACACTGGATTTTACTACTATATAAGTATTTAAGGCATTCGAGTTTGACGGACTTTCTTTTTTTTTAATTCTTTCTGAATGGAATGATACTACTCCTATTCTTTTATAACGATTAGATTGCGAAAGTAACTCAATGAAAGTTCACTCAATAGATACAAACAGCAATATTTTTAAGAATTAAATTAATACTACCTATGCGATCTAATAGGTTTCAGATTTAACTCTTGGGGAAATTTAGTAATCGCATGTCCTTTAACCTGGGGAAAACACTTCATCGAAGCATAACTTCTTTTATTAAAGATGGAAAACAATTATTTGATTCCTTGTTGGGCAGATACGATGCTCGATTCTAGAGTCTGCAGGATCGAATCCTGCGCCTGGTCTTAGTGTTTGTCGTTAATCGGCTTGAAATTCTACATACCGGTCGGCAGTGAAGTAGCGAGCATAACTGGCGCCCGGGGCACGATACCTTTTTGGCGCCCCCCCCCCATGGTCTTGACCAAATGGTCTAATGGTCTTGGAAACCATTTGGCGCCCCTCTGTGCGTGGCGCCCGGGGCATGATAGATACCCTTCCCCCCCCCCCCTCTCTACGCCACTGCCGGTCGGTTTAAGATGGCCGTTTAGATCAGGGGTTCTCAAACTTATTTGGTTTCGCACTCCCTTTTCACAGGAAAAACTACTCAGCGCCCCCCCCCCTCCCCTGAAAGTTTCCTCCTTGAGCGAACACAGGGATGCAGCGACAAATTTGCATCCTTTTATGTATCTATGTTTCTACCTATGTCCTTCCCCATGGCCAGGGCCCGACTTAGTCTAATTGGGGCCCGGGGCAAAAACTTCTTTGGGGCCCCCCTCTGCTTCACTACTTCAGTAATGAAGAACTTAATACTTATTACTAAACTTTTTATTCGATTTGGGGGCCCCCCTCTGATGTGGGGCCCGGGGCAACTGCCCCTTATGCCCCTGCCTTAGTCAGGCTCTGCCCATGGCAAAGAAAGATGTTGTAAATAAGACACCTCGAAGCTTGAAATTATAAAATTATTTATTAAAACCAACCATAGTAAGCATTCGCATTACACACAGAAAATGTAGATACCGAAGGGTAATATTAAAGTAAAAATGACGAATAACATTAAAACTAATCCTAATGAGAAGGATGAACTTGGGGCGCTGCTATCAATTTACGGCTCTATTTTGGTCAGCAGCATTTTTAAATCATCGCTACTAGCTATTTGTAGTAGGTATCTGTATTTAGTAAGCAGATTTGTTACTATACTGAACTCATATGCCACCCAATAGGAAGAAGGAGATGCAATTAAAAACTTTTGTACTGAATAGCTTATAATACAGGATAAATTATCGGTATATATTTTTGCATCCCGAACTGTTGGTAGTTGAGCTAGAATTTGAATTTATCCCCCTGGATCGTTTCAGGACTCCCGGGAGGAGGGGTGGTATCTCCCACTTTGGGAAACCCTGGTTCAGATGATCGCTCAAAGAAGCAAACAATGTTTTAAGTGGTTAAGAAAATAAAAATATATTATAACTGATTGATAACGACTTAAATTTTTTTTAATAAGCTATATTTCCATTCTTTAATTTATAATTTTTTTTGTTTTGCCTTTTTTTTCTTCTTTTTGGTGCAAACAATTTTTTTTAAGGAAATTACTAATTTAAAGCTGTTTGTTGTTGTTCTTCTATCAACTCAAAAAACTAACGCAAGGGAAAGGAAAACTGAAAAATTAAGCTTAAAATTTTACTGCTGCATCCTATCTCCTCGAGATAAGCATTATGAATGCCTTCCCACCAGGCCCTGATTTTCCATTAGGCCCGGTAAGCCCGGGCCTAGGGGCCTCCTAATGTTGGGCCCCCCCCCCCCGAAAAATTTTTATCTTAAAAGAAAAAATTCCCAATTCAATTATTTTTTATTTTACCTTTTTTAATAGCAATTTTTTTATATATATCCTTTCAAATTTGATTGATTGGTTCATCATATGTATAGTTATATGTATAGTTCATCATATGTATGTATATGAGGGATTAATAAGTTTTTCTGGTTGCATTGTATTGGTGTTTTAATGATGAAGTTAATATGTTGTATTACTTTTTGTTATTTGCTAATGTTCTAGGCTTCATCTAGCCAATTCTTAGTAAAATGGTACTTTCACAATGATTCATTATTATTTTTTTTTGTGTGTGTCAATTTTGGAAATTTTATGCCCACATTAGTGTTAGGGGGCCCCCATTCCAAGTTCTACCTATAGTCAAGAATTTTCTAAATCGGGCCCTGCTTCCCACTCAAAACAGATTCGACTAAATTCGTGAATGATGAAGTGCAGCAAAAGGGAAAAAAAGAATCCTTTTTCACTCTGGTAAAACTTTCCGATCCAAAAATATATGTTTGCGTACATTTTAGAAATCTACTAGCTGAAAATCCGGGCTTCGCTACGGAGTGCATTCAAATTAAATACAACGGTCAATGTATGCAATTAATGCCAATATATATATATATATATATATATATATATATATATATATATATATATATATATATATATATATATATATATATATATATATATATATATATATATATTTATAATAAATGAGACGATCAATATATACAATTGATGTAAAAAATTATTTATATATATATATTTATAAAAAAATCATAAGGAATATTTATTTTTTTTGGATAATATCCAATCGTCTGCTGCATTAGAAAGAAAAAATGTTTTTTTTTGTCTATTTAGTTGTTACGCACGTGACGATAAATTTATTGAAAGTACCAGAAAAAGAAATCACGTGATCAGCATTTAATAAATTAAATTCTAAAAATTAATCTTTAAAAATTCACCAAAAATCAGGAAATGGAGGTAAAAATTCGAAAAAAATTTCATTTTGAAGGAATTTTTATGATCTTTCTCGTGATATAAATTTTATAACCCTCAATGTATTATTTTAAATGCAAACGTAAAAAAAGTTTAAAAAACAGCTTAAAAATTTAATTTTAAAAAATCTAAGAAGAATTTTTGAAAAATCTTTCTTAGTGCACCCCTACACTATTAGAAGAATCGCCATGCAAAATTTCAGCCCTTTAGGTCTAGCGGTTTGGTCTGTGCGTTGTATGTCAGTCAGTCAGTGAATGAATGAGTCAGTTACGGAACTGTTTTATATATATAGATTAGTCAATCTCAAAGCGTGCCGAAAAATAAAGGCAATTCTGAAGTTTCCTACAAAAGAAAAAAATCGCCTGTATTTGTTTTACCCGTAGATTTTGTCACCCGGCAGATGGCAACATATGCCAAAACAAATACTGAGAATCGAAAGTCGGATGCTTTTCGTCTGTCGAAATCGAGAGATGCACTTCACGCGGGAGCACTCAGGATCGGAGCAAAAAAAAAATCTGGTGATCAAAGGGTTGAAACAGGAACAGATGGAAGATGGAAGGAAACCCCGGGGATGGGTACTCGTGTACAGACTAGGGCACGAAAAAAATCTAGGTTATGATTTGTCGAGAATATGGAGGGGATAATTCGCCACTAGAGAGTCGCTAAGTTGTCCGTGATACGTAGAAAAGTCTTTTCGAGTATCCTTTATGAATGTGCGAAATTATGAGCAGCACGTGTCTTCTATAAAGGGCGAATTTCGGTTCGCAAGAGTTGCACTTGTAGGAGCACGTTCGGAAAGGGTTGAATCACAAGGTTAGTTCTAAATGCAATTTTTCTCAGAATGACATTCATAAAAAAAGTTTTTTTTTTAATAACGAATCCAATATGTTAACCTATGAAAATATATTACTGGCAATGTTATTATATTCTGTAGAAACGCTGAATGTTATAATTCCCCGCGATGTGTGGTCGAAAGACGGTCAAGAACAAAACTCTTATAAAAACTTCAGAGGCAAAAAATAAAGGCTTGAACACTAAGAGGACGTAAAAGAAAAGCTGTCTGTGTGGCCATTGATAGCGATCAAAAGACTATAAATATTGCAAGATAGATGGACGTTATGTTATGGCCCACAATGAAACTTTCAGATAATGGTCAAAGTTGTATTTCAAACGAAAATTATGGTGGGGAGGTACTTGGTAGACTATGAACAGGAGCAGTATAATAAGGGACCAATTGGGGCAGGAACTGCTGAGAGAAAAAACAGCCCACTGCCCAATGAGAGAAAAAGGGGCGGGACAAAATGACTCCGGGGAACGGACAACAGACCCTCAAAGGAAAAAAAACGAGAGAAGGTCCAGAGATTGCGCTGGCTTTTTTTTCTAGAGTTCGGACGATATAGAGGGCCGATTGAACTGTCTCGGAGTCTAGCGGTAATTCCTGGAATCCGATATGATGATCCTGAATATGACCTGATATGGGCCCATGTCATCGAAGTCATTTCATCGCTGTATTCTTCAACAGTAGTAAGTGCCTCCCGATAGATTCTTAAAATAATAACTTTGACCAAAAAGTTTGCCTCTGCTTCTGATTCCTCATGTGTTAAATAATAATATGAAGGGGAATATTATTCTGTTATTAATTACACTTTAAAAGATTTTTTTAGCAATGTCAAATAAATGTATGATAAAGGCCAATTCTTTGTGTTTCCTTGCTTGCCCTATCACATGCACGCATCCATTGTTTTAAGGTTATTTTACAACCTATATATTCCATTTTCAATACGTCATTTTAAAAATATAATACAGATCAGTATCCCATGTCTGGGAATTCAGTAAACTAAACAGTGGCGTAACACTGTATGTGTGCGTATCAAGGTTAACCCCTCTCTCCTCAGAAGTCTAAAAAATGGTAGAAGTCCCAGTGAAAAGAGATCCTATAAAAAGATTACAATTGCGCCATTGATCCGGAATATTATGAAGCTCTGCCATGAGATCTCAAGCGCCAAATCCTGAAGCTTTGTCACTCCCGTGATCATTGCATGAGTAGTATGCCTTATTTTTTTGGCATATGTTATCTATGTGTATAGGTGTTATTTTTGAAGCCCCCAAAGAGGAAAAAGTTAAATACACTTAAAATATACTTCTAAAAAGGAAAGTATACTTAAAATAACTTCAGTAAAAAAAGAGACGTTTTGTTTTTCCTAGTCAATCTGATACGTTTTCCGGTGAAAAATGTAGAAATCATAATGGGTTATTATATTACAGTTTCAACGCGATAGGATTATCAGATTGAATATCCCTAATCCAGAAATCCGGTATCCGGGAAAAGTGGCGCAATCCCTGTGTGTATGCTTGCGTAAGGGACCCTACAAACCTAATAACTAGTAGGGAAAAAAAATTATTCCAAGGCTAATCCTCTTTCTCCCCCAACAACGAAAATTTCTCCTTCAGAAACACAAAAATTCCCTTAGAAAAAGATTTCTGATTGCGTCAGTGATCCGAAATGTTCTAAGATAAGCTTATCAGCAGTATATAGAGTGAGGAATTATGGTGATGCCACAGATTATTTGATAATTTCGCTGGCCTCAAATGATTATACAGGAAATTGATGTTTTGACTATATTGTATCTCTATTGGCTCAGCGCGCACAAACTTTGCTTCATGCGAAAAATTATTCTTACGAAATGTGTAAGCTTCTGGCTGTATGAACAAAGAGTAAATGAACCATAAATGGATTTAGTGTTAAAACTTAGTCCCATCCTTGGGGCATTTTATTACGTATGCACGAAAGCTCCAAAATTGGAGAAAAACAGAAATCAGACAGATATGGGTTGCTTAGCCTACAATACCTTCATAACTCACTTTTCTGGGGATTATGAAGAATTCAAGATAATTCCAGTAATTTCTGTTAAATTAAGATTTATTTTGTGATGTTCATTCAATGCATTTATTACCATGTTTTTATTAACTCGCTTTCTTGTTTGTGTGTGTGTTTGTCCAGTACAAATCTTGCAATCGATTTTTAATTAACTTCCCGACTAGCCAGACATTTGAAAATTTTAGAATAGTTCAGAACACGATGACAATGCATTTTTTAAAATACTTTTAGCCATCTTTAAGCAGTATTGAATTCATTTTCAGTTAATTTTGTTTTGTAGACTGGTGCAGCCATCTATCGACTGGGACGGGAACGAAAAGTTAAACGCAAGTTAACTTCCAATTAACTTCATTTTCTTTCAAGTTGATGGGATAATTCAACAAAAAAATTTTAAAAAAGTATTTATTAATACATAGAATTGTCAAGTTTATATGATTCAACAGAAAATTTAAAAACACGATATATAAAAAGTTCTTTTTATCTTGTAATTATACAATCTAGTGTTATTCAAAACCCCGAATTAATAAATTCCAGGCTATTTTCAGAAGCATATATCTCCGTGCTCATTAATGCATATGCTTCTGATGACAACATGTTTGTAATCTACCGTATAGTTTTTGGAGTTTAGCTGCATCCCCTCTTCAGGAACTGATTTTTTGCATGAGTTAGAACCAGATAAACCGGATAAATATGTATGTCAAGGAATTAGTGGGAAAGGAATAATTAAGTTAAATTTAAAGGGGGCTTCGGGATTAATTTATTTATTGGAGGCGAACGCCACTATTTTCACAGAGCATAGAACAAGCGTGCTGTGATTTTAGGGGAATACCCTTTTTAGAGAAATATAACCTTGACTTGCGTCTGTGGTCGAGAGAACGAAGCTATTTTTAGAGCAAGCACAGGCTTGCGAGGAGTGAAGCTGTTATGTAATTTCAGAGATGGAGAGGATTCTAGAATATTTCATAGACGTCACAGGGCATGCGCAAAAGTTTTGTGCCTAAGTTTTAACAAAGGGTTTAGCAGAGCGCGGGATAGAATCCAATGCTGATAGACGGGTATTCGTCATGTCTCCAAAAGGAAAATGGCAAAAGATGGACTCGCTGCTTTGGAGCTTTGGTTAGCATGAAGAGGAATAAATACAATGATTCAAGATGAACTGATTCTCTGTTTTACTATCCTTCCACTCGACACTAATATTTTAAGGATGATGACTGCAATTTCAAAAAAAGGTGAGAGCAGGCAAACCCACACGCCTGTCATGTATATTCAGTTCAAGAAAAAACACTAATGACGTGTTTCGTTGTCTTAAGCTGTAAATTACTAATTTTCAAGCATGGATGATGATTTAAAATCATTTGTTTGAGGCATCTAAAAAAATTTCCTATCTTCCGAAAATAAAATCTCAACGCATGTCATATAACTATAATGTAGTTAAATCAAAGCGGGTTCAACGAGAAATTATCAACCCCCCACTTTGGATGACCAATTTTTCGACTTCCCTCTTATTTGTCGGATGCGATGGGATCTAAAATGTTGGTCCATTCAAGTAGTGAGTAAGCATTAAAGGAGAAAGGGGGTTCAAGCGATGCTTAATTTTGCTGACAAGTATGAAGGAGGTATCAGAGCAATGCTTACGCAAAACAAGACAGAAAACAAGCTTGCAAGACAGTGCGCAGCGATGTGCTCCCGACTACACCAACTCAGCCTACAACCAGTACAGAAAATTACTTGCTCTGTGCCGTGTACACTAATGGCGGTTGGTGCACGAAAAATCTGTCGGGGCTGCAATGTCCTCCAATTTACCTCTGGAGGTGCGGTGTCGAGTGTTCCGGTCTCGTCCCTTGACTCGGTTCAAAATTACGGGACAGGTCCTTTAGCCAAGTCAGACTCCGACCCTTGTGGTGCTATTAATAAAACCGGAGCCACACCACTTCGCTGTTATGTACTTGAAATGACAATATAATGTCGGTCAAGGGGCATCAGTCATAACTAGGGTTGCCAACTTTTTCTTGTTCCGGGACAAATAGCTCAAAACTGAACATCATCATCATTATCAGTCAGCCAATACCTAGTTTTCTGAGGAAACTTTTCATGTATGAAAAAATTAAAATACAGTTTTCTTTTAAAATTTATTTTTTATATTTTTTATTTTAACTATTATAGAAACTTAATTATATATATATATATATATATATATATATATATATATATATATATATATATATATTACATAATAATAATAATAAAAATTTTAAATCTTATAATAACAAATTTAACGTTATATTTTTATGGGTTTTTCCAATAATATTTTCTCTCACTTTTTTCTGCAATCACCAATTCTTTCGCAAGTGAGTCCGTATTTAAAAAGTTCTCAAATTCTGCACACGATTCACTATTAACTCGTATTTGCAATTCCGCCTTCACTAAGTCGATATTCATGTTACTCCTGGCCTTCGTCCACACACTATTTATGTGACTAAATACTCTCTCTGGGTAAGCATTACTCGCAGGGATGGACAAAATGAAAGACACAATTTTCATCAGATCGACTATTTTTCATGCTTTTTGAAATACGCTGCCCATAGTTTGTCACTACAATCACCATCTGTGCCATCACCGTGTACTTCCTGATCTGTATATAAATTGATCTTGTAAATAAATATCGCGGAAACTAATTTTAGTCTGTGACGTTCACGCTACCTGTCGGATTACTGAGACGTCACAACGTTCAACGGATTTACACGATGTCAATTTCAATTTAAAAAAAAAAAAATTTGAATAGTTTCCGCTACATTCCGGGACAATTTAGCATTCATCCGGGATCAGGGACAGCGATTCCGATTCCGGGACAATCCTGGCCAATCCGCGGGACAGTTGGCAACCCTAGTCACAACACACACACTTGCTCTGTTTACAGTGATTGTAAGAGAGATCGCGCTACGTTTTATCCGCTTTCTTCAATAGAGTCGTGTCTTGTTTTAGAGGATTTTGTTTTAGGTTGCTTTCTATGTAGCACAAAATGTCGCCTACCATAGACAGATCAAAATAACGTCAAAAACTTTTTGAAAGTTCCACGAAAGAGCCACGAGTACGTCCAGTTCTTATAGCTGCTCGACGTGCCAATGAGCTAACGTATATATTCATCAAACTCAGGGTGGAGATAAAGATTTAGAGTGGCTCCATAAAGAAGTGGCAGATGATGTGGGAGAAGCCAGCCGCAGTTCAAGATAACCCCAGTACAAATGTAATAATTAATTGATGATTTTGAAGCGTGGCGTAGAGGGACTTGGTCGACAGATTAAAAGTAAATGATAGATTCTTTCTCGGTGTTGCACCTGTACTTATTTACTTACTTTTGTATTACGCTATTTACTTTCAAAAAATTAATCAAACC
Organism: Dolomedes plantarius; assembly: GCA_907164885.2. NCBI lineage: Eukaryota > Metazoa > Arthropoda > Arachnida > Araneae > Dolomedidae > Dolomedes > Dolomedes plantarius. The sequence goes on along the minus strand of OU015496.1, from coordinate 194,278,581 downwards.
TTTACGAAGTTCAAATTATTCTGATTTAATATCTATATACTTAATAAATCTGATTTAATATGTATGCACTTTTACTTACAAATATACAACAAGTTTTATAATTCAAGACACACGTTTGGCCTACGAAATAGCGGCAAGAAATTTGCCAAATCTTACGTAAGCAAAAAAGGGGGAGATGGTTCGAGCACCTGCTTATTTTTTGCTTAAAAGTGGAGGGAATGGGTCTAAAATTACTAAAAATATGCTTACTTGTTGCTTGAACTGACCCATACCTGTCGGTAGCAGAGATTCAGGCAGATCATCTAAGATTATGAAATGTTTCGTCTAGAGGTGCGAAATTATATTTATTTACCCTGCGAAGGAACTATGAGTTGCGACTAAAACAAAAACATTAAGTATTAACCTTATTTATATATTGTAGGGGAATTCCTGACCCCCGTAGTGGTTAAAAGCGTAGTGGTTAAAAGCGTCTAGCTGCCACAGCACAGGTCTAGGGTTCGATCCATTACAGGATCGAACCCTAGACCTGTGCAAGGTCGATCTTGCCCAACAGTCGATCCTGTTGGGCAAGGTCGACTCAGCCATCCATCCCTCGAATGGGTCGATAAAATGAGGACCAAGCATGCTTGGGAACTGAACTCTGGGGGTCCCAAGTCAGGTTGACCACCTGACTGAGACATACGCTGTATAGCGCCCCAATCTCACGGTCAAGAAAGCGGAGATGGGCATAGCGACTGTTGCACCATGAGTTTAGTTTAGGGGAATTCCTATAACCTTGCTGACTTGCTGCGGCCTAGGCCTAGAGGTGCAAAATTTAGAACAATAATAAAACTAAGTCGCAAGGATCACAATGAATCTAGCGTGCAAAAACACGTCCAAATGTTAAAAGCGAATCTTTTTCCCCACGCGCTTGATTCTTGTACGCGGTAATCAGCCTATCTAGCGTCTGTTTCACTCCCTGGCTTGACTGGCCACCTAGAACTAGTGGGCAATAAAACAGTCTCGAAAATCCAACTTGATCTCCCCCGCTTCGACGCGTAGATAGGGAAAACTAAAACTTCTCGAAAACTCACCAAATGGGTTCAACTCTTTTGATATTTTTTGTAATCTATAAATCATGAAGATATATCTTATTTCGAACATTTTAAGAATACAAAGGATATAGATTTACTTATATTTTATATCGTTTACCGTGACGCTATTAATCTGTTATCATTTCTTTTTTAATATCGAATCCTTTTGTTACATATACTTTCTTAGGTAATACGCATTTTTCTCTTTTTAAATGCGAGCAATAATGTACTGTTATATTTTGCAATATATGTTAAACTAGCTGAAAACCCGCACTCCGCTACGGAGTACATTCAAATTAAATACAACGGTCAATGTATGCAATTAATGCCAATATATATATATATATATATATATATATATATATATATATATATATATATTATATTCATAATAAATACGACGATCAATGTATACAATTGATGTAGAAAAAAAATATATATTTATAAAAAAAATCGTAAGGGATATTTTAATAGACAAAATGATGTCCAATCGTCTGCCGCATGAGCAAGAAAAAAAAAATACTTTTTTGTCTATTTAGTTGTTATGCACGTGACAGTAAATTTATTGAAAGTACCAGAAAAAGAAATCACGTGATCGGCATTTAATAAATTAAATTCTAAAAATTAATCTTTAAAAATTCACTAAAAATCAGAAAATGGAGGTAAAGGTTCGAAAAAGATTTCATTTTAAAGGAATTTTTATGATCTTTCTCGTGATATAAATTTTATAACCCTCGAATTATTATTTTAAATGCAAACTTAAAAAAAGTTACTAAAACAGCTTAAAAATTTAATTTAAAAAAATCTAAGAAGAATTTTTCAAAAATCTCTCTTAGCACCCCTACACCATAAGAAGAATCGCCGTGCAAAATTTCAGCCCCTTAGATCCAGCGGTTTGGTCTGTGCGTTGTATGTCAGTCAGTGAGTCAGTTACGGAACTGTTTTATATATATAGACTAGCTGAAAACCCGCAATTCGCTACGGAGTACATTCAAATTAAATACAACGGTCAATGTATGCAATTAATGCCAAAAAAAAAAATATATATATATATATATTTATAATAAATACGACGATCAATATATACAATTGACGTAGGAAAAAAAATATATATTTATAAAAAAAAATCGTAAGGGATATTTTTATAGACAAAATAATATCCAATCGTCTGCCGCATTAGCAAGAAAAAAAATATCTTTTTGTCTATTTAGTTGTTACGCACGTGACGATAAATTTATTTAAAGTACCAGAAAAAGAAGTCACGTGATCGGCATTTAATAAATTAAATTCTAAAAATTAATCTTTAAAAATTCACCAAAAATCAGGAAATGGAGGTAAAAATTCGAAAAAAAATTTCATTTTGAAGGAATTTTTATGATCTTTCTCGTGATATAAATTTTATAACCCTCAATGTATTATTTTAAATGCAAACGTAAAAAAAGTTATAAAAACAGCTTAAAAATTTAATTTTAAAAAATGTAAGAAGAATTTTTGAAAAATCTTTCTTAGTGCACCCCTACATCATTAGAAGAATCGCCATGCAAAATTTCAGCCCTTTAGGTCCAGCGGTTTGGTCTGTGCGTTGTATGTCAGTCAGTCAGTGAATGAATGAATGAATGAATGAGTCAGTTACGGAACTGTTTTATATATAGAGATAAACATATTATCATCTTTAACAATTCTCCGTACGGATGGGAGAAAAATTTAGTCACCATGTACGGAGCTATGACGACTCGCTGTAGGTAGGAATCGCATAACGGGGCCAAATTTCAGGACCAGGTATGCGGGTATTAACCGGTTTTGAATAAACCACAAAACATTTGCTACAAATGTTAATTAAAAAAAAAAAAACTATATTTTTATAATGTAAATAATTTTAGTTTATTGCGTAAGTGAAAATTTGATTTAATTTTTGGAAGTACGCGCGCGAAAAAAAAATAATGTATAGGCATGTTTTTGTCACGTGGACATGAACGCATTTTCGTACAAATTTGGCCTGAAGCAGAAAAGGCTGTCTCTGAATAGACACTTGTTGTGGAGTTATATTTAAAAGATAATTGCAGGAACGGCTTTTAATCTTTCTCTACGAACTCCATCTTCTTCTGACTATGCCGAATATCGTCTTACTGTTTCTCCAAATTAGTCTTAGGCCGTCTGCACACGGAGCAACTCAAAAGAAACTGATAACTGACTCAAATCGCAAACCAGTCCGTGATGAGTCGCAACCTATGTAATTGAATGGAGCCACGCACACGACGCAACTGGTTACAAACCCGGTCGACGGGTTTGTAACCAGTTGCGTCGTGTGCGTGGCTCCATTCAATTACATAGGTTGCGACTCATCACGGACTGGTTTGCGATTTGAGTCAGTTATCAGTTTCTTTTGAGTTGCTTCGTGTGCAGACGGGCTTATTTTCATCTAGTGCAGGGATTACCAACCTTTTTATGTTTGCCTATAATGTGGATAAGATTAGAAATTTGGGTAGAACTTTGGTTGTTTTCAATTTTTCAAATATTAAATTAAAGCGGAATATATTTCAGGGACTCAAGTTAAATACTGGCTCCATTGCTGATTTTATTCATTTATTAAAAGTTATAAATTACAAACACTGGAATAAGATATATTAATGTAATTTCAATAATTACAAGATAAAAAAAACTTTTTATAAACCACGTTTTTAAATTTTCTGTTGAATCATATAAACTCGACAATTCTATGTATTAATAAATACTTATTTAAAATTTTTTTTTGATGAATTATCCCATCAACTTGAAAGAAAATGAAGTTAATTGGAAGTTAACTTGAGTTTAACTTTTCGTTCCCGTTCTGACCGATAGATGGCTGCACCAGTCTACAAAACAAAATTAACTGAAAATGATTTCAATTCTGCTTAAAGATGGCCAAAAGTATTAAAATAATGCATTGTCATCGTGTTCTGAGATATTCTAAAAGTTTCAAATGTCTAGCTAGTCGGGAAGTTAGTTAAAAATCGATTGCAAGATTTGTACTAGACAAACACTCACACAAACAAACAAACAAGAAAGCGAGTTAATAAAAACATAATAAAAAACAGCCATGGTATTCAGTATAGTATGACACTAAAGGACTGCAATGGAAATCTCTAAACTCTATCGAGCGTGAGAGTTATTCATTTATCTTAATATTTATTTTAAGTGGGTCCTACTAATATTTTCTTTGTTTATCAAAAAAAAAATTTTTTTTTTAAATTTAAAAAAAAAATCTCTCTGCACCCCTCGCCAATCTCACGGCATCCTAAAGTGCCACTGCCCACCGGTTGGGAATCACTGGTCTAGAGCAGCGGTTCCCAACCGGTGGGTCGCGACCCACTAGTGAGTCGCGGAAGGGTTACAGGTGGGTCGCGACTCGATCCTAAAATTATCAGAAACCATCGAATAAACCATCAGAAAAGATAAGAAAAATCGAAACAAATCGATTTGCGTTTTGATTGTTTACTTGGTTCTTGATTTTTGGCATCTCGGGCAGACAACAGATCTACTACATCCCTCCCAGAGAACTCACACAGTCACACAGGTGATGCACACTCCGGCAAAAAAGAAAAAAATATATATATATACAGTTGGTTCTCTGTTTAACGACTTTCAAGGGACCGTGAAAAATCGTCCTTAAGTAGAGATCGTACTTAAACAGAATTTGTGAAAAAATAACATTTCCCTTCACACTTTACAGGTTTAGGACTGTCAATATATTTCTTAATATATTGGCTTGTTGAAAAATATTATTTTTATTATCATCATTATTTTATTCACAAAAAGTTATTTTAAATTACATTGAAAAAAACAGAGTACAAACAATACAATAATTTACGTTTTAAAAAATTCAAAAAGTGTTGATTGCTTCATTTGCCTTGTTTTCGTTATTCTCTTTTCCAGATTTTCTAAAATGTTAAATGAGTCACCTTCCATTTTCGATGTAATATAGCGTCGGAGAACATCTAGAGCAGAAATTGCATCTGTGTAAGACGGTGGCAGTGTCTCGTTTTCCGTGTCTTCAACTTCACCTTCTTCGTCTGACACTGTGTTTTCGTTTACAATATCTTAATAAATTTGTTCTACATTTCTGAAATCTGTTGTTAAAACATATTTATCACAATTGTAGAAATCTTGATTTGAAACATCCTCATCTTCAACAAGACTTCTCCATTCTTCAGGGGTAATGTCATCTTCGTTCATTTCTACATCCGTACTTTGCAGTTCCACTACAAGTTATTTGTGAATTCCAGCAACGCGAAAGCAGTTTTTTATTGTGGACGAAGAAACTTCTTTCCATGCTGATGTTATCATGTGCATTGCTTCCAAGATTGTAAATTTCCTAATTCTTATACTGTCAGCCGAATTGTTTATTAATTTCCTAATTAAAGACTTTATGTAATCTTTCACACTGCGAATGATAACCAGGTCTAATGGCTACAACTTGCTAGTGCAATTAGCTGGTAAGAAATGGATAGTCAAATTTGTAAGTCCAGGGATATTTGGAGTATGTGCAGTGCATCGGTCGATTAAAAGTAAAACTTTTCACTTTTCTCGATGCATTTTTGCATCAAATTTTCTAATCCAGTCAATAAAAATTTGTGATGTCATCCACGCTTTATTGTTATTGCGGTACTTTTCCTGGTGATATTCTTAAAACACCTTGGTTGCTTTGATTTGCCAATAACTAGTGGTGGAAATTTCTCAAATCCATCCGAATTAGTGCACAGTAAAACAGTCAATCGTTCCTTACTGTGTTTTCCACCCAAACACTTTTCGCCCATATACGTTAAGGTTTTATTTGGTACCATATTGTAGAATAGGCCCGTCTCATTTGCATTGAATATGTTCTTGTCATCATATCCATCTAATTTCCCCTTCAGCACTATTTTCCATTCATCCACTATTTTTTCATCTACGGAGCCACTTTCGCCAGATATGCTTTTAAATACAAGCCCGTATCTTTCTTTGAACTTTGTTAGCCCACCAGCCGAAGCCTGAAAATTTTGCATTCCAAACTTTTCTGCCAGAATAAAAGCATTTTCTTTAAATATCACTCCGGAAATTGGAATGTTAGACGCTCTTGCTTGATGAAACCATTGCAGGACTGCCTTCTCAAATTCTTCTGATCGGCCACATTGAATTTTCTGCCGTTTGGATTTGGATCTCAAACCAAATTTTTGTGCTGCTCCAAGAATTTTCTCTTTGCTTGCTAAAATGCCTTTGGAGTAGACTTGGGTAGCTGAAATTGTCTTGCGAATTGGACTTTTGTTATTCCAACACTTTCTTCCCAGTTTTCAATAATTTTCCCTTTTTCGTGTAGCGTAAGATGCTTTCGCTTTGATGCCATTTTGCTCTGCTCACCTCGTATTCGTACTGGAATGAGCTCCTACACCCAACCATGAATTCTCTAAACATGAACATGTGCTTCCCAGAAGGAGTGAGAGAGGGGTGCTTTTGGACAGTTCGTAAATCACATGACAACATAGTAGGTACAATAGAGTGATTCCGCACCCGCACTAAGAAATTTGATCCACCAGGGAAGAATGTTCGATCTTCGGAGAAACAGTAATCCCCCACCCCCCTCCCCCAGTTTTTTCCACTGCAACAAGTCTATGATTGCAACAAACATAAAGGAAATTCCGGGTCTGTTTTTGAAACCAAACTCCCCCACAGAAAGTAACCCTCCAGTAGATAAAATGTTGAAGAAGAAGTTTATCATGTAAGAAAAAATCGTAAGAAAAAATCGTCGTTAAATAGAAACAAAATCGTCTTAAAATAGAATTTTTTTACGTCGGAGGGACCGGGACCGGGAAGCATATTACCATTCCTTACATGAATTCACGACATTACATCGTTTGGAGGCTGCTGATTGGTCAATTGAGTTTACATTGGTATTTGGTGCGCTGATGCTTATGAAAGCATGTCTGTTTTTCAAGAATCAAAACTTCCATCACTATTTTTGAACGAAATAGAATCTATTTCAAATAATAGTATCGTAGTACGCAGTAACGTTCAAAATTACATATTTGTGCATTATAATATTTATGCATTTGTACAATAAAGTCACTTTATTTTAATTTTAAAAGATTTTAATTAAAAAAGTTTTTTTAATTAAACATTTAAATTTTAAAATAAAGAAAATATCTTTCCTTTTTTTTTATTTCAACATTTAAGGAAAAATTCAATTTTGAGTAATATTTAATCTATTTTATTCTACTCCTAAAATTTTACAGTGAAATTACTACGGAAATTGGTAATTTCTTTAAATTTTCCATGCACAGAAAATAAATATGAAGGCATTTATGGCGAAAATTCCTTTACAAATAGTTTGTCACTCTAAATTACTTTTACATTAATAGGTGGCGCCACTTAAAAAAATTCCTGTTCCTTGTAAAATATGGCGTAGAAAAAATATAAAAATGAAATCAACTAAGAAATAGATTTTACCTCATTTAAAATACTCTTAGGATCAAATATTATGCAATTATCGAAATGAAAGCAACTAAGACATATATTTTAGCATTTATCTAATTTAAAATGCGCTTAGGATCAAATATTATGGCAATTACCGATGCAAACTCAATTGACCAATCAGCAGCCGCCAAACGATGTAATGGCGTGAATTCATGTAAGGAATGGTAATATGCGACCGGGAAATATCGTCTTCAAATAGAGATCGTCGTTAAACAGAGAACCAACTGTATTTTTTGCTGTTTGTAACTGCAATAAATAAATTTTCTTTCTAAAATTTTATACGAAATAGATCAATAAAAGCAAATGGCATTCGATGGCATATCTTTGACAGCAGGAGGGGATTCACTTCTGAAGATGGTTGAGGAGGATCTAGTCATTAATACTGTGGATAGGGTACGAAAGGTTCCATATCAGTGGTTCCCGACCTGTGGGTCGTGAAGTGTTTTCTTGGGGGTCACCCAGATCTTATCCGATTAAAATAATTTTTTAGCGAATTTCACTGGAAAAATTTGTCAGTATTTATTTACCACGAAGCTGTAAGGCAGTGATGTTTTTGAAAGGTGAAATTCTCATGCAAAACACAAACCTTGTTCGCTATAAATCTACAGCCTTTGTTTAATGGTAAATGAAAACCGCGGTTACTTACTACGGACAGAAAACAGATTCTGAAAGTCAGTTTGCCTTTCATCAGTCTGTGCGTTCACTTTAAAATTTCTATTGTAGTTTCTCCTACGGAAAAAAAAGCAATTTTACTTAGGAAACAGAGTTTCTATTTTTATTGTTAAATAATTCTGAATCAATACGAAGGTAGATTATTATTATTTTTTTTTTGTTCTGTTCTGTTCTTGCTTCGACACTCCTTTGACTGAAGATGGATGTTTCCCCGTGTTCTCCATTTCTTACACATTTTATTTTTTTAACGAAACGTTTAGTTGAAATTTAAATTATGGGAAAGGCACTTTAGTTATTTTCTTTATGACTTAAATGGCCTTTGAAGGAAAATATGAGTGGTGGGAAGTTGGTGTGTGTATATCTTTGGTGGTGGTGGTGGTGGGGGGGATCGCATGATAAGGGGAAACCATTGAAGGGGGTCGCGACTCGAAAAAGGTTGGGAAGCACTGATCTAGATAGTGATATTTTGTGAAGCATGGAAAAACAGTTTATCCCCACTAAAATGTTGTTTTTTAAACCTAATAACGCGTTCACATTCATTTTCTCTGCACAGTATTCTGCGGGGGAAGCCAGTGATTTATGGGCACTGCGCTCTGTACCGATCCTCCGATCGAGCGGTCCTAGACAGAGCATCAAAGGCGGGGAGGGTCACGCGGGTCAAATTGTGTCAAGAGGGGTCGGGGGGTACTTAGCTGCATGAATGTGCATGTACCAAGATTTTCTACTCGCGAATACACGTTTCTACAAACATTGGAGCCGGGTTTTTGCTACCAATAATTTTCCCGGATACTCGGGTTCCCGGATCTGCAATCCCTAACTGTAGAGAATTAAATTTAAATTAAAAACTGATTAGTAACCAAAATGTGATAACGTTCTACCTCACGAAGGGTTTGAATACATTATATGAATCCAAATTCGAGAGCCAAAACAATAGCACTAAGACTTTTTCGACCGTTGAAAAGGAAACCTGTGTTTGTGTTTCCGATGCGAACAAGTCATATGAGAATCTATTAAGGTCTTATAAGGCGTATGTTGCTCTACAGTTTTCCACTCCCAAAAAAAAGTCGCCTCGTTCCAGTCATGAATTTTATTTCCCCTCATCCCTGCTGCGAAAACAGCGGGAATCCAACCCTCGAAAGTCACAACGAGGGGGTGATCTTTTGAGTCGTTCGTTCGAAATCACGCCCCTACCGAACGTGATATTTAACTTCCATTTCTCCCAGCCGAAGAACACGAAAATTCCGGAAAGGAAGAAAGGCAAGGGGAAAAAAAAAAGTTCGACGCGTGCCGACGAGAAAGAGAGAACGATCATTAGCCGATCCCCCCCTCTTGCTGGTCACGTGACCTGCGACCCCTCCCCCTGAAACAAAAATCGTTCAGCTAATGTGAGTCACATATGGGTGAACATCAAAAAATAAATAGAACATTTGGAGGGAGCTTTTTTATTATTTGTTCTTGAGTTTCTACGGGGGGGGGGGGGGGGGGGTCAAGTGACGTAGAACAAATTGTGAAGCGTAAAATTGGTACCCTCGGGGGGCCTAGAGAAATAAAAAGTGATTTTGCAATAGTAGTTTTGTTTATATTAAGAGAACAAACGGGTAAACTCCCTCGGGGTTTAATACCTAGAGATTAAAGGTAATGAGAAGTATTTGCAGAAGGTATTTGGCTACGTCCCTTGCGCTAAATTGAAACAGGGTGATTAAAAAAATATACTACCGTTTAAATTTTATCCCTCTAAGGACGCGTCCTATCGATAGTATAGGGAGTTAGGGAGAGGATGATAAGTCAGGATGATAATGGGATTCAATGCCATTTTCTTTTTGTATTCAAAATTAAAAATAAATACCGTGTCCTGAAGAAATATGTAATATGTCTTACAAAATAAATTAATGCCTTGTACACATGAAATTCTATGTACCTATACATAATGAAAAAAGCGAATATTTTGGAAACGAATAAAGGTTCATGTAGCGAATTTAACACACGTTATTTCCATTTCAACTCATAAATAGTTTTGAAAAAAGACTGTTCTGAAAAAATCCTTCTATCTCTGAACATATTATGCAACCCGGTTGCATCTGTAGACTTGATTTTAGCCTCGTCCGATTCAGAATGAAAAAATACACAGACAGATACCAAACTCGAGACATTTGTTAAAAACCTCAAACTTGAGAACTTTTTGAAAATTTTGCATTGAAATTTCACCATTTTCACATGGCTGCATTTTGCTGGCCAGTGAACTCTTCCTTCTACTGGTCAAGAGCTGTTGTTGTACCAAAGTTGATCTCTCTACCTCAATCTATTCAAAAGTTATCGCGCAGGACGATAGATATATAGATCTATACCTAAGTATAGATCTATATATCTATCAAAATCCATTTTATATACCTAAATATAGATCTATACATCTACTAAAAAAACTAACTAAACTCATGGCGCAACAGTCTGCTGTGCACCAAGGAGGCGGTACCAATCACCGCTATCTTGACCGTCGGCTTGGGGTGCCGTATAGCATATGTCTCAGTCAGGTGGTCAACCTGACGTGGGAGCCCCAGAGTTTAGTTCCCAAGCATGCTTGGTCCTCATTTTATCGACCCACTCAAGGGGTGAAAGGCTGAGTCAACCTTGCCCAGTCGCAGGGTCGAACCCTGGACCTGTGGGATGACAGATTAACGCTTTTAACTACTACGCCATCGGGTGCATCTGTACATCTACACATACCAAAAAATGATAAAGTTCATTAGGTAACCCTGTGATCTGGGATGCTTGAAACAATATTTTGTATAGAAGTATTCTGAAAATTCCAAAATTTTAGATTTTAGCCACATCAGAATAGCTTAACAATCTTTCGAAATTCGCTAAAGAGGAAAGGGAGCAAAATCGTTTGGGAGAAATATTTTTTGTTCCGACTCGGAACCATTCTTTACTCGGAACAAATGAATTGCTCCGGATCGGATAAATATCCGGAACGATAAAAATAGTTTGGAGCACAATCAAATCCATCCGAAAATAATGGTTTCATTTGGATAAATAAATAAATAATTCGACTTGAACCAATTCGATCGGAACTTTTTATTTAGGTTCATATCCATTTCAAGCCCTGGTCAGAACCCTTGACTGGACCGGAATGAGGCTATGAAAGAATCTCCGATTCTGACGAACCGAAGTGAAGTGAGGAACGATAGGAGTTTTGACGAAGGAACTGAACTGAAGTGAAGTCAGTAGGTGTCGAACGAGATGTCAATTGCAGTGAAGTGAATTTTACGTCGAGTGTGCTTGATCCCTCCCACAGTGGCGCACCCAGGGGTGGGGGCAGGAGGCCCTGCCCCCCCCCCCCCCACAAAGAAGTAGAAATATTGATTTTGCATTATAAATATTGTTATTCGTTCATCTCAGCCCCCCCCCCCTATGCATTATAAATATTTTTATCCATTCATCTCGGCTCCCCTCAAGAAAAAATCCTGGGTGCGCCACTGCCCCCCCCCCCCCAACTCAGAGCAGTCCACGTGTTTTTGTTTTTATGTGCAAGTGATTTTCCGTGCTAGTAATAATTCGCGCTGGTGAATATTCGTCCAAGGGATGACCTACCTTCACGAATCCGTCCTGTTGTGATATACGTTTTTGCTGTTTAAGTGCTGCCCCTCGTCGTTTCAATGTGAATAAAAAAAAATTTCCTTCGTGAAGAATAGCTATGTTATTTCGTCACAGAGCTTTGAAACTAGCGGGAGCGGGAGGGGGGGGGGGGGGGTCCTTAATTACTCTCTCTTTATATAACCTGAATAAGAGTCAGATTTCGGTATAATAAATATTCTCTTTTCAATGTGCATCTTTTCTTTAATATATCGCTTGTTTTTCCTTTTAGCATTAAAAATCTTGCTTTATGGGTTAATTTGTCTGTAATTAGACTGTAGAATCTTGATTTGAGTTAGTAAGTTCATTACAAGAGAAATTTTTATAAAGGAAACAAATTAGAACCTATTATTATAACAGCAACTGTCTCTAACAATCTATTTAAAGGCTGCAATAGCAAAACATTAAATGGAAAAACTAATGGTTCCCGAACTAATAAATAATTAAATAACTTCTGTTTCTGGTGGACCAATTTAGAAATTAAGTTTTGTATAGCTTTATGATTCGTGTTATATTAATTACATGCTACGTTTAAAAGTAAATTCTTACTATAATTTTTGTACCCTACGCGTAATTAGGAAAAACACCGACTCGTATTTGTTCTAGAGATTATCCGTTAATCTAGGTATTCAGAAAATTTTAACTCTTTGGAATAAAGTTACGAAATAAAGCGGGATAGAAATCCTCCAAAATTTGATAACACCTCATTGAATTGGTTCTTTTGTTTAACAAAAATTTCTTGCTAGAGTAAAGAGTTTGAATTAAAATTAGATTTCTCATCATCCACTGTCATTTCCACTGGATTCTCGTCTAGAGTTTAAAAGGTTGATTTTTTTTTTTTTTTTTTTCCTTTTCTGCAACTGGTTTTTAACGAGGAGGTTATGCGAGTAGACAGATTAGCTCGAACACATTTGAGGATTTGATTAATGGTCATTTGATAAGCATCTTTCCTTTGTTCCTACCTCTAAACACTCATTACAGTTTAGCAAGCGAAGAGTAACGTCGCATTTACGACTAATGTCGTGCTACTTCTCTTTTGGCATTTTCAGGCAGGCACAGCGCCCTGTCCCGTTTATTATCAGCCTACATGCATTTTACCCCATTTTGATTCGCAAAAAAATATCCTGCTCCTTTTTTTTTGGGGGGGGGGGGGGGTAATGGAGAGGGGAGATCTGTTCTAGCGGGAAATTTTGCTGCTAAAACCTATGACGGCTATATTAATAAAGTCAAAATTTAAATTTTAAAATCAGTTTAAATTATGATAAGCTTGTTTTATTTAATCAAATATGTTGACGCCCAAAGCACATTTATTTCTAATTTACTCTCTGTTTTACTTATTTATTTATTTTCTAGTTGGTACCCGTCAAAACATGACGACGAGACAGTAAATAAATGTACAAATACACAATTATACTCAACACATCATTGCCATATGTGGAAAATCATAATAATGCGCAGAAACAAATTAATGTGTTTAAGCGGCCTCGTGCTGAGTGAGTATTAGGGTTTTCGACCCGGGTTTCCCCAGACCCGAAAACCCGGGTTTTTCAAAGATTTTACGAACCCGAAACCCGGGGAATTTTTAATGTAAATCCGGGGAATAAATTATTTATCTAATACGGTAGAATACCAATTATATTCCTTAATTTGGAACCAAGACCAATCATATGATGAGTTTGGTAGTAAATTTTTTAAAAACAAAATATTTGATCTGGCAACAACCTCAATAAAACGATTATTCAACGTAAATGATAATGGCTCAGAGTCTGAACCAGAAGTAGCAATTGAGGTGGGAGTTAAAGATGGAATTGAAGATGATGCTACGAGTATTGGTGCTTGTACTAAACAAATGTCCCTATCTGATGAGCTTAGTATGTCTCTGCAGGAAAATGATAATAAGAAAAATCATAAAAAAAATCAAAATCTGGTTCATATATCATAAGAAAAGAAATTGAGTTGTTTCGGGCAACAAAAAGGCCGACCTGAAATGCTAGATAAACCTTTCAGGTCTTTAACAACAATTCGACCAACTTCGGTGTAAGCAGAATTAGCATTTTCTGTAATGGGTCTCTTTGCTAATAAACTTAGAAGTCGACTAAATGATGATACGTTGAGTGCAATGATGGTTGTAAGGCAATTTTATAAAAAATGAGATATTTGTACCACTTTTATTTATGTTATACATATATGTATACGTTTATTAACATTAAATTTATTTACTGTTATTTTTTATATTTGAAATTCTGAAATAAATTAAATGCTTCTAATAAATTATTTATTAATTTACTTCTTTGCTATTGACCCCCCTCCCCCCTGGTTTTACATTAAAAAACCCGTCAAACCCGAAACCCGGGTTTTAAAAAAGTTGCTCAAAATCGAAAACCCTAGTGAGTATCTAAAGCTAGATTTGAAAATGTCACTGAGCATGCGCAGAAGGCATTTTCTTCTAAAATTTTAAATTATTGATAATTAAACAGCGCGAAATAAACAATTTCCATCAGGTTTAGTCTTATATTTCACAAACATAATTATCATAAAAATAAAAATGGCAGCGAGAGATCTAGAGAGACTTCTCGGAATAAACGTGTTTATCATTAAAACATGTCACTGAGCATGCGCGGAAACAGTGAGTTTCTAAAGACAGATTTAAACATGTGACTGAGGATGCGCAGAAATCAATTTTTAATTATAAGTTATCGCTCATTAATAGAAATTGCGTTTACAAAAACCAAATTTGACAAATTTACAGATTACAATCTTTCGTTTAAGACCAAAATGAAGTAAATGGATGCAGTAGTTTTCTCTCACGGACTGCCCAAAACGTCGGCTTAGCAACTTAAATGTATAGATTTATTTTTCCTGTCCGATAAACTACTTTTCAGAATTCCTATTTGCTGCTTTCAGGCATGCGTCGGTGTCCTCACGATTCTATCCTGAATAGAAGCAGAGGTAGTAAGCGAATGATTGAGATGAGAACGGTGTTCAGCTTTGTTAGGCTAGTGACTAGTTGTAATAGAAAGCTCTTGCTGAAAAGCTATATCTGTCAACCAATTATGGATACTTCGATTCTTCGAACATTCAGATTCTTCGAACATTACTAGCCCTCCAATAAAAGAAATTTTTGATATACGAGTCTTGTTTGTTTACCATGACATTCCACTTCATTACCATGACATTACCACTTCATGAGGAGGAATTTTATAGAGGGGGAACGATAGGTCCACCTATAATAATTACTTAAAATTATAAATTCTCTTTCATTAAGCTGCAGTGTATTTTTGTGAACATGCCCCCTGTGCTTTTTCTGTGAGAAACATTATTTAACAACGAAAAAAAAAAATATATTTTTAAAAAATTGTGCGGTCGGGGGACCCCCGTCAGTTCCTTACGTTATTTTTTCAACTCTAAACGTGATTTAATATGTAGATTTCTATTGATTATATTAGTGTATTTTTGTCACGCAAAAAAGCGCAGCCCTCTTTTATTCAACTAATTCTCTCTCTCCCTCTCTCTAATTTGTATTATCACGTCCCCACAATGTAGCTTCACTGCCGAGGACGTAGATAGCGTTAAACCGAGCCTGGCTAATCTCTAGCCAAAACATCCACAAGAATTATCTGAGAGGAGACAGACTTAGAGTAAATAAAATACTCTTTATTCAATTATGCATAGTTATATTTACACATATGTACAAAATTTACAATACTGCCCTTGCAGTAGAGAAGTGGCTCACCGCCAAAGTTAACAATTTCATGGGGGCGCGGCCCAATGCACGCGTCTTATTCCTAGACTGCCGGCCAAAAAAACTCCTCTCTCGGAAACAAACCTCTGCCTTCACAGAACGACCGCTGTCCAGCGTCGTCGGCAAAGGAAGTCCTCCCGAGACAAAAAGGCTACCGCTTTTTATCAACTCCTCCCGGTTCTTTCTCGGGGGGCCTCGAATCTTCCAGAAATGATTAATACCCATCATTTCCGGGTCCGTTGTGTCACTTCCGCTCGTACCGTCCTCGGCTGTCATCCTTCACAGGCGACACTTAGGAATGCCCCTATTATTCAGGAGAGGTCCTACCCTCCATCGGCCGTTCATCACTCCTCTGTTTCCAAATTACTGGGCAGTCGCCTTCGGGTCACGTTAACCTGCAACAGATGGGACTTTCTGGAACGGAAAAATGCCATTATTCGGTCTTTCCTTTAATTTTCCTTAAAAGTTCTCAGAAGAGCACATGTGAGGGGAAAACACTTAAGTCCACCGCTTGTGAAGAAAGGGGCTGCCGACGTGACAGTATATTTTATTGTTATTTTTTATCATTTTTTCAAAGCAAAAATGTAAAGTTAGGATTTGAATGAAAAAATTTCATTTAATATTTTAGGAAAAATAGTCATTTATTAAAAATTAAAGCAATAACAAACAAAAAATAAAAATAAATAAAAAATGGTATTTTTTTCGCACTCTGAAGTTGATTTTGGATTTTTTTTCTCTTTCGATAGTCTTTTTGACGCTGAGCATATGATTTCACTATCATTTCTCTGTAATGCATGTAAATAGTACATAGTAAACACTCGAATCACATGTACATTAAATGAATGTAAACAGTAAATACTTGTATTAAGTTGTATGATTTATTAACTTACTTTTCTAAGTTTGCATTATTTACACTTGCTGCAGTTTCTGTTTCTCGACTTTCCATTATAAAATTACAATAATGACACAATATAAACCCCGTGTGAATTAAAACAATAACAAACAAAAAATAAGTTTAAATAATATTTACATGTGTTTAGAATTGAGGTTATTACAGCTGACCGCGAACAATGCTTGCTGCTCGAATCTTGATACTCGCACGAACACACACACATACAACCGTATTTCACACATACAACCGTATTTAATAGAAAGAGATAGAGAGAAAGAGAAAGAGAGAGAAAGGTCGCCTGGAGGGAGCATAACGCTTTTTCCTTACCTGACGATTTCTGCCAGTTCACTCTACTGTAAGTCGCCTAAAAGAACTTCGTTCCAAAATTTAAAAAAAAAAAATTACTTTAATGCTGCTTTATTAAGTAGAGATTACATAACAGCCAAATTAAAAGTAAAACCTTAACACTGTAAACATCGTTTTCTAGGTTAGAAATATAGATGGCGTTTATATATTTCCGATAAATATTAAAGATAGAAGCTGTTATTAATATTTATATTTAAAGCGGTCTTATTTAGATGAATATATAAGACATTCTCTGTCACTAAAAAGCAAGAAATTCCATAACATCATTGATAAATTATTCTTGATGAAATTAATTAGTCCGACCTGTGACCACGGGGCGCTTAAGGAGAATACGAGCAAAGTGCTCGATTATGGATAAATTTATGACGTCAGTATCCTGGGATCTATTTCCTGTCTCAAGCGTCCTCGTGCCTTCATGTTTTATTTTTTTTCCACCATGTCGTGTAAGCATCCTAACTACTTTTTACAGGACTGCTTATGGCATGCGCATTGCACATTTGAACTTTAAGGGAACGGTGGACCTTTATTTGAGCAAATCTCGTCATTGTAATACTGATTGTGTTATTGTAAAAAATATATATATTTCTGTAGATTAATAGTACCAAAATAATTTTTTTCAAGTAAAAAATCATTCATGAAGCTTCTACAAAGTAATTTATAATGGGTAAGTGTAGTAATAAATTTTAAATCTGTTTTTCTCAAAACAGATTTTTCAAGGTTTTTAGATTTTTTAAATGCTCCATGCTACTTAATTTTTCTTCAAAATTCATGAAATTAATAAGGAAGAATCCCGATGCTGTTTACAAAAAAACTAGGTATGCATTTTACAATTCGACTTCATTAAGGTAATTAAATTTGATTTATAACTTCTCTAAAGTCAAAATTTTGATGAAAATCGGGACGGAATTCAGAAAAAAATCTCTGAAAAATTAACTATTCAAGGGATTAATTAATTGATACCCAGATTTGTTTGTTATACAGTTTAAAGAGGTTAAAATGTAAAATCGAGGAAATATCTCAAAAATTAAGTAGCGAGGAGCATTTTAAAATTTTGTTTATAAATTTCAAAATTTGTAAAAAAAATCTTAAAATCATAATGAGATTGGAAATTTCTTTTAAGGTATTCTATTTATTTATAGTGGAATGTGTATATGTGCAAAATTTCGTATCTCTATGATGAAAAGTAAAAAAAGTAAATTTTAATGTCCACCGTTCCCTGAAAAGACTAATACCACTCAGTCGTTGACTGACTGATAACCGTATTTCTGAAGTTTAAATTCCTAGGAAGCTGAAATTTTATAGAGTGGTTTCTTAGGTACTCGCTAATAAAGCTTTTTTTAGTAATTCAACATTTAAGGGGGTTATAAAAGGGGCTTAGCTCTCCAAAGAGAAAATATAAAACTCGTATTTAATATTTTCTCTTTGGAGAGAACATCTGTTAACTGTCGTTAAATTATAGGATGAACTCCTGTGAAGAATGACAACACTTTAAAGTTCAGTGAAATTGTTATATGAACCCAATTACATAATTGGAGAGAAGGCACAGAGGATTTCAGGAGGTAGGTGCTAACTTATTTTCAAATCTTTAGACATTCATTGATTATTGATGCTTTGCCACACATCAGTGCAAAGACAGCGGCGAATGTAGAATCTATCTATACGTTTGCCACTTTTCTCTTGCGCACGCGCAATCAGGTAGCCATGGAGCCGACGGAAACACAACGATTTTTTTTTTTTTTCTGAGCCGGCAAATCGCTGCACCTGTTTGCATTTCCGATCCCACCTCTGAGCCCTTTTGGCTGGCCTTTAAATCCTCTCTCTCCCGCAGAGTGAGTATAGTACACTCCGAGAGTGAGGGGGAAAAGACACTCTTCTATCTACACACTCATAACACTTCCTCCGCTAGGCTGCCGTAATACGCGAAATCTGCGATGGATAATCCTCTCCTAATTGCTGGGGGGTCGGCGCGGGGCACATCCATCTGGTTTATTCTTTCTTTCTATAAAAAGAGAGAGAGAGAGAGGAATCTCTTGGTCCCTCCCCGCAGTGAGGGGTATTGAATATCTGGACAGGAACGTGAAATGAAAAAAAAAATGAATAAATCTCAATTATTAATATATCCTTTCACTCAAAAACTGAAATCCCACTTCATCGTGCGAGATCTGTACTAGATACTTCAACATATTTGGAGTGATACCCACTACATGTTTCACAATTTTTTCAATGCTTTCCTATAGTTATATAATTACAAGATAAAATATAGTTATATAGTTATATAGTCTATAGTTTATATAGTTATATATAGTTATATAGTATATAGTATATAGTCTATAGTTATATATAGTTATATAGTTATATAGTTATATATAGTTATATAGTTATATAGTATATAGTCTATAGTTATATAGTCTATAGTCTATAGTATATAGTCTATAGTTATATAGTCTATAGTCTATAGTCTATAGTCTATATAGTTATATATAGTTATATAGTAATATAGTTATATAGTCTATAGTTATATAATTACAAGATAAAAAGAACTTTTTATATACCAAGTTTTTAATTTTTCTGTTGAATCATATAAACTTGACAATTCTATGTATTAATAAATACTTTTTTAAAATTTTTTTGATGAATTATCCCATCAAGTTGAAAGAAAATGAAGTTAATTGGAAGTTAACTTGCGTTTAACTTTTCGTTCCCGTCCCGTTCCGATAGATGGCTGCACCAGTCTACAAAACAAAATTAACTGAATATAACTGAAAATGAATTTAATTCTGCTTAAAGATGGCTAAAAGTATTAAAAAAATGCATTGTTATCGTGTTCTGAGCTATTCTAAAAAGTTTCAAATGTCTAGCTAGTCGGGTAGTTAGTTAAAAATCGATTGCAAGATTTGTACTGGACAAACACACACACAAACAAACAAGAAAGCGAGTTAATAAAAACGTGGTAAAAATTCCACGTAACTCTTCTCACTCTGCTGCCATTAAAATCATGGCGAATGAGACAAAATGAGACACTTGAGTGAAATTGGTTTTTGTTTGTAGACCTTCCAGACAGACTGACTTCGCTTTCATATTAAGTTTGGATTGGGGAATTACTCGACATTAACTTTTCTAGCGTTTTCTTAAAAAACATGCCTGTTTATGTATAAACTATAGCTGAATACCCGTGGAGTACATTCAAATTAAATACAACGGTCAATGTATGCAATTAATGCCAATATATATATATATATATATATATATATATATATATATATATATATATATATAAATCGTAACGGATATTTTTATAGACAAAATAACGTAAAAGAAAATATTAAAATTAAATCTAATAGAACATACTAAGAATAGAGTACAGTTAATATAGTACAGTTTGAGGAACATTTCTTTTACTGTATTTTAATTTTTTTTTTTTTTTTTTTTTTTTTTTTTTTTGGGGGGGGGGGGGGGATAATGTCCAATCGTCTACCGCATTAGAAAGAGAAAAAAAGCATTTTTGTCAATTTATTTCGTTGTTATGCACGTGACGCAAAATTAATTTAAAGTATCACAAAAAGAAAAGAAACCACGTCATCGGCATTTAATAATTAAATTCTAAAAATTAATCTTTAAAAATTCACCAAAAATCAGAAAAGGGAGCTAAAGATTCTAAAAAGATTTCATTTTAAAAGAATTTTTATGATCTTTCCTGTGATATAAATTTTATAACCCTCGGATTATTATTTTAAATGCAAACTTTAATGAATGTTACAAAAACAGCTTAAAAATTTAATTTAAAAAAAATCTAAGAAGAATTTTTTTTAAATCTCTCTTACTGCACCCCTACACTATAAGAAGAAAAATTTCAGCCCTTTAGGTCCAGCGGTTTGGTGTGTGCGTTATATGTCAGTCAGTCAGTTACTGAACTGTTTTATATATATTGATAAAAAATAAAAAAAGGAAGAAGAAACTTTATTCCAGATATGAGTATACCGAAATCTTGGTAGGTCTTACAAAATTATCATTTTTTATCCCTTAAAAACCAGTGCTCGATTGTTTAATTTCTACAGTATAGTTTACCTTTTATTCTTTGATACAGTTCCCTTCCGAATATTAAAATTGCATTTAGCATCTTATAATGACAATTACATTTTCAATATTTTACTAGGTTTGATGGAGTAAGGTTCAGTTGGAATTGTAACGGGTATGTGACTATTATTAAATTTTCAAGAATCTATCTTTTTATAATACGTAAACGGAAAATGTTTTAAACGCTTATCTTAAATAAATAATCTAATATTAACTACCAATCAGTTATGCTAACAAAGGTCTGCATCTAAGTTAATTGCGAACGAACGAAACAGTTACTAAATAAGGAATTTAGTCGTGCGTAAATGGAAGAATTTATTGGTAAGACTAAAGACTAGCATATAATAAATATCATTATTTGTATAAATTTTGTTTTGTTTTGATCTTATTTTCTAAATCGAATAATTTCAGTTCTTTCCCAGGCATTATAATATAGTACCTGGTGTATTTCACCTGTTGTGAAACAACAATAATATGTTAATAATGTACGTTTTTTCCTTAAAATCTGATATTCTATTGATTTGATTTGAGATTTTTCATTAGGATAAACTAATGTGTTATTTTGTGTTACGGAAAATTTTATTGTATCATATTTTACAACACAAATATTTTTGGTATAAAAAATATACTCTTTATTGGTTCATATACATTTGCATAAACACTATCATAATGATTGGGGAAATGACTGGATGGAACTTAATTCTGTATTTTTCAATTGCCTGAAAAACTATAATCATTTCAATTTTTGTTGCTTTGGAAAAAGCAACTGTTTTTCAAGCAACTTGCTTGAAACTGTAAAAGAGTACATTAAAATGCATTTCAGGTAGTCGATCGCTTTGAATAAAAATAAGAATCGAGATACCGCATATGAAATTTAAAAAAAAATAACTCAATGTTCTGATAAGAGAGATGGAGAGATATTTACCAGAAATACATATGCTAACGTATTAAGCACACCGATAAAAACGAATAAACGAGCAGATAAATTTTTCTTTAGAGCTCCTGTTTCTTTTCGACAAAATTCTTTTCTCCAAACTAAGGTTTAATATCATTTTCTTTATTTTAAGTCAAACTTGCCTCACTCCTTACCAGGAAAAGAAAAACGAAAGACCCACATTTTTTTTGTAGCTGAATTCCAACTCTTTTCAAAGATTTCAGGTAGTTTAATTAAGTGAATTAAGCTACTTTAAGGGGACAGTGGACCTTCAAACCTAACTTTTTTTGCTTTGAATGGATTTGCTTGAAATTTGAATATGTGATTAGTACCATAGATATGTAAAAGTGGTTAAAATTTAAAGATGAAATATTAAGAATTTATAAATTATTAATTATTAATTATATCAAAAATTGGCATAATTAAAAATGTTCCATGCGCATTTCTTTTGCATATAATATGGTAATTTTTATTTACAGGATACTTACTAGAACTAACAATGAAACTGATTGCTTATTTTAAGCATTCATTAAAAATATAAAGAGAAAAAAATAATAATAGTCAAAACACCCTTTTTATTACGCAAAATACCTATAAATTGTCTTTTCAAGTACAAAATTTAGAAATTCTGAGCTACGAAGCATAATTTTTTTCAATAAGATTTATTTGATATACAGTTAAGTATATAAAACTTAAATTTCAAAGCAATACGATGATTAGAAATGCGTCTGGAGCAGTTTGAATATTCGTATGACATGAAAAGTTTTATTTTGAGAAAAACACATTTAAAGTTATTGCTATTAGTAACCACATAATATCTAAATTAAATACAAATGCCTATAACTAGGAAAGCAATAACAGAAATTAAAAATTCTTTTCGCAACACATTCCTATTCGTCCGTAGTTTCACAATTCAATAAAATAAAAAAATCGAATTTTTGGACAAATTTCACAAATTTGAAAGTCCACTGTCCCCTTAATTAAGTGAAGTGCTAGTTTAATTAATTGAAGTTTAATCACAAATAATCTGCCAAACGCTTATTTCTCGCCGGCTGATTGCACATCAGCCTGAGTTTTAGGAGTAAGTTGATATCAAATAAAACATTTTTCACCCTGTTACGCTCTGAGATCTTTGTTTTCTAAAGTGTTTGTCTATAAAAGATCGCTATCAGAGATCTCATCTACACTAAAACTTTTTATCTTCAAAATATATGTTATGTTAAAAAAACCTTTTTAGGCTTGGGAGTGAATATTATATAATGAATGCCGCAGGGTAAAATGTACTTCAAGAAATGCATTCATTCTTGTTCAATAAGTCCTTTTGTTGACTGAGTTTAGTTTTATAATAATGTTAAAAATGTTTCATATTCAAGATCATTATAAGAACTTCCAATTATTCGGTCCGTTATAGAAACGAAAGGTCAAGCTTTCAGATGTCTTGCCACGGTAAAAAATGTCGAAAAGATGCTTATGCAATAAATATATTTTTAAATATTTTTCTGACAACGCAACAGTATTTCGCGCTTTTTAACTCTATTTTTTTAAATTTGGGAAGAGATTTCCCCCTAAAAATTTTTGTATAATATTTTTATTCGTGTTTTCTTTATCTTTAACAACTTCAGTGTGAAGAACTTGAAGCTCTGCTTTCGAGTGACTACATGAAGTTTAATGTTCTTTTTGCTCACTTTGTATTAAAGTAGTTGTATTTTAAGGCAAAAGTAATTAACCAGCTACTTCTCAAAACAAAATATAATATACTGGAGTTGTACTTCTCCTTTGAACATTTTGTCTCAACCACCTCAACTCCGTGCAGTCTTTACATTCCGACCTCTCTCTATATATATACTTGCATCTACATAACAGATCCGCACTTGAGGAAAGCAGAATCGCCAATGGCAGAAATTATGCGAAATTGAACTGCGGAATTTCGGAAATAGAATCCGAGGTTAGTCTCTGAATAATTACGAGCTATAATACCGATTATAGAAAATTCGATGCAATACGTTAATACAGTGTAGTTTCTTTTTAACGAAGGATTACGTTCCTCCATAACGGTCCTTCGGAAAGCAAAATTTCAGATGTCCTGAGTCGCGAGTTATAATTTTGGCAGTGCGCCAAATCCAGTCTGTATCCCTTGGGCAAGAGTAAACAGTTAAACAGAAAAGTACCAAACTGCATCAAAATTTTGATACATACATACATACATACATCATATAGATAGATAGATACATATACAGAGGCTGTTCGCACATTTTTTAGACGATTTTGGTAAGCGGTAATAAAAAATCGTTTGCTGCAAAAGAAATAATTGCAATTGTACTATATTTTAAAAAGTCAAAATTATCGTCTGCGGCTTGAAAGTTTTGTTTTTATTCAAAATGGCCTTTTCAACAAAGCAGTGGCTCGAAGGCTACATTTATGCTCTTTCCGAAGAGAAATATGCATACTCCGTTATCCAAAAACGATGTGAGAGTCATGGTTTTGTGATATCTAAAGCGTCGATAGCTAATATCGTCAACAAGAAAGGAAAAAAAACGTCAAATTGGAGCCTCAAGTGGGACAAAAATTCCAAACAAGTATCCAAGGAAAAAACGGACATCTTCGACTATTGCAAAGGTACGTTGTTTAATGTTAAAAGAAAATCCCCCTAGTCAAAGGACAGTTGCAAAATCATTAAAATGCTCGGCGTCCACTGTAAACAAAATGATAAACGTTGATTTAAATGTTAAGAAAGCGAAAAAACGCAATGTGCATCGTCTTCTTCCAAATCATATCGCTGAACGCAGGACACGCTGCAGAATTCTATATGAGAAACACTTATCCAAAGAAAAATGGAAAACAATTGTCACAATAGATGAATCATGGGTGTATTTAAATGATTGCAACAAAAAAAGAGCCATTTATTATCATAAAAGGGGAGAAAAAAAATTTAAGTACATCATGGTTCAAAGAATCGAAAGAAAGTTTTTCTAAGGGATTCATGATTGTTGCTGGTTTTTCTTATAATGGCAAGTTAAAAATAAAGAGAGTGGAAAAAAATGTCAAGATTATCTCCAAATACTATCAGGAACATATTTTATCGCCAATTTTTCTGAATGAAATACCATCGCTTTACCCACAGTGCCATCAATCTGTGAGACTCCATCAGGACAAAGCTAGCAGTCACACATCAAAATCCACTGTAAATTTCCTAAAAGAAATGGAGCAAAAAACTGGTATCAATGCCATACCCTTCACTGATATCCCTACTAAATCTCACCTATGGATTTTTGTGCTTTCGGACTTTTAAAATCTGCATTATCCAAACGTCGTCCCAAAACTCTTACAGGACTCTGGAAAGCTGTTCAGGAGGAATGGGATAGAATACCTCTTCTGACACTTCAAAAGGCAATATTATCCTGGAAATTGCGGTGTCGAAAGATAGTTCAGAATAAGGGATGTCAAATAGAGCATTTAAAACACAAGAATTTTATGTAATTTAGTTTTGTGAATACAATATACATCATCTAAAAAATGTGTGAACAGCCTCTGTATATATCACATTTTTCACATTACTATAATTGTCCTTAAGTGTCCAAGTGCCGTAATAGAATGCATGCATGCCGTTTTACTCATGCATGTTATTGGGAGAAAAATGCATCTCGTTTTAAAGGTATTTTAAGCAATATTATGCTATTCTTTTAAATTTAGGATAGAAAACTTCGATACCTTCCCGAACCTTACTGGAGTATAGCTTTTATTTCGACATCATTTTTTTTTCTATACCGAAAATTAGAGTTTAAACATACCCCACATACATTGTAGATTGTAGAACGTAAATGGGATTTATTTCTGTGCGGCATAAAATGCCCTAAATACTGTTGTAACGTTGTAATGTATTTCCTAACCTAACAAAAGAATTCTAATATTGATTAAAGAATCGAAGGAGACAGACTGACATACTTAAAATATCTAATCAATCCTTGAAATAAATCTGCTGCGTATGGTATGAAACTAGTTAACTTTATGTAGGTTAAGTGAAGTTAAATTGGTAGAATGGTCTATTACGAGGAAATTGATTTTCGCAGAGTAAAATGTGGCAAGACTTCATTTATCGGTGTTTGGAATATAGCCTGCAATGCATATTTATAGACACATATACACATATACACATACAGAGAAAGAGGACTAAATGTGAAGTATGATATTTACTGGGTGTGGAGGAATTGATTTTTATTAGAGCAGTTGAAAAGAAGCAATTTGCAGCACGCATATGATATCTTTTAGGCACAGAAAAAGAGTAGAAAGCGGTCGAATTTTTTTTAATTTTATGCATTTTTCATGTGGTAAAATAAAAAGTGGTGTTCATCGTTCTTTGGTATGAATATCTGAATGTTCATGAGATAACTGCAGTAAATATAATCTGAATACAATATGCGAATTTACTTAATTGTATTTTAACATGCCATTGAAAAAACTTTATAAATTTGACTTACTCGGTATTAAGTAGATATCAAACGAACTATTTTCGCCTCTGCCTGCAAGTTATGGACATTTCCCACCTGCAGATCTGTGAGGAACTCTCGGCTCGAGATATCTGCAGCCGATATCGGGGGCAAGAGCATTGAGCAAGTGATACGTTCCTATTTGCTTCTTCGCTTAACTTTTTAACGTAGGATTACGTTCCTCCATAACGGTCCGCGGTAAAGCAAAATTTCAGACGTTAAAACTGTCGTCGCGAAATATAAATCAAGAGTGGTAGAATATTATTTCTAAAAGGTGTTTTTTTCCCCTTTTTCTCTCTTCATACTTAACAACCCCCCCCCCCCCCCAAAAAAAAAAAAAAAATAAAATAAAAAAAAATAAGTAATGATAAGTAATCCTACGCTAATAACCCGCTGTAATTTCGTTAGAAGAGACTACTTGAAATTTTTTTTCTTGTCTGTGTTCTTGTACCTTTTATCTTGTTGTTTTTGTTTATTACTTGCCACTGGAAATTTGAAAAAAAAAAAAAAAAAAAAAGAAAAAAATCTTGCCTCTGTTCAGCTTTGCGGTATTTATTTTCTTTTATATATATTTTTATTTATCGCCGTGAAATATTTCATTTACAGTAAAAGCTACCTCTTTAAAATATATCTTAATTTAGTAAATAGTTTCAAGCTTGGGTGTCAATCATACTGAACTTATTGTGTGAGATATGCTGCTATGCTATGTCATCCTATATTAAATTTGATCAAAGTCTGAAATTTGAAAGTAAACTACGTGTATGTTTTACTTCCTTGTTCTACATAATAATGGAGAAGTTTTAAAATCTTGAGCGAGGTAATTCTATTTTATTTTTTTTTCATATTTCATAACCTTGTCAAAATTTGTTCAAGCATTTTAACTCTCAAAGAAACTGGCCGAGCACATGGGAAATTTTGATAAGTAGCATATTTATTTAAATATACCGATCTTTATTCAGAAATGCAATTGAAGATAATCTATTATAACTTCCGTTTGTGCGTTCGGAAAATATAAAATATAGTGGAATAGTAAATCTTCGAAGAAATTTTGTCTAATAAATATGATGTTTCTTTATTCAAGGTCAAATGAACTTTGTTTAATTTGGAAAGTTTCTGTATTATTGTTGTTTAAAATTAAAATCTTTTTAAAACGAATTTTTTGAAGTAAACCAGTATGTTTTCCAAAAACTGAATACAGGATCCGTATATTTCCCCCCGTAATATTTTTGTATACCCTACGTTTCGTGACACTCCTCGTATTCTTTTTTTTTAACTTCAAACTTTAATTAAAAAAATTAGCTGCAGATGGTCTTACGAATGTGAAATTTGGTGATGAATTTGGAGATAATTTTCTTCCATTTTTTTTTTTCTGTGAAACACAGTGGCGGATTATCGCACAGGCGCAAAAAGCGCGATTTTTTTGCAATTTTTCTGTATTTTTTTTTTTTTTTTTACTAAACAATAAATTGATTTGATAGCATTACTTTGTATTTAGTTCAAGGAGGCTTCAAACCTAGGTTGTTACTGGGGCCCTCCGAGTGCTTAATCCGTCACTAGTGAAACAAGAAGTTTCGTTTAACATGCTAAATACCTGCATGATGGGTATTTCTCAGTTAGTTAACTAAATACGTATTCATTTGATTTTGTATTGAACACATCATTCATTTAGGCTTAAGTAAATGTTCAAAAAAATATTCGTTTAACATTTTTAAGGAGATTTCATCCATTAAAAATATTGAAAGTTTTTTTTATGAATGATTCCATTTAATCTCCTAATTTTAGAGATTCTTAATTTTAAGCGAGAGATTCCGTGACTACTTATACCTTTAAGAGCAGATCACATCACTGGACCAAATTTCTAAAGCTCACCCGCTGAAGAAAAGGTAGTTGAACACGTGGTTTCCAAACCCAATATAAGAAAAACTTATTCATCGCACTTCCCTTCGTCTTTGCTAACCTTTGTATTCAGAGTGTCCCGTTATTTGCAATGTTTTTCCAATCGTTGGGAATGGGTTTTAAACTGTTGATGCCAGACTGTTAATCCCTCGAGTAGCATAAGCTAACTGAAGTGCTCCAAACAGCCAACCAACCAACCAAAAAACATCTTTGTCCTTAAAGCAAAAATATACATCTCCATCTTACAGGTATATTGTTGCTATAAGCACTGCCTATTTCGCTGGCTTCATGGAATTTATAGTATCTTTTTTATAGTTTATTGTTGTTCGGAGATTTCGGGTTGTTTCCCTTTATTACTCTACTAGATAGTACCCGTCAAAACTTGACGGTAAATAATTTAACAGTTCCAATAATAAAAAAAAGGTTCATAACCTTGTTAAAATATTAGAAATTTTTACAGAATATTAGCCGTTTTTCTATCCGATGTTACAATTAAAACTGTTGTAAAAATCCGAGTTTATAATTTTAAAAAACGTCTTGGAAAAAAAAGCATTCTTACCGCTGATTTTTCAATCCGATTTGCACAATAAAACTAATATGCTATGTATACAATCTAACTAATATGCTATAAATATGCTATGTATAAATATATTAATCAAAAATAAAATATATATACTAAAGAAAGTTGTAGTTAGAATAGTATTTGTGTTTAGAATAGTATTTGTGTTTTTATTTGGTTAAGTTGTAATGGGGGGTGGAGCTATAGTAATGTTACAATGACGTAACCTTTAGGATAGAACTGGCTGCTGTTTCGCCATAATCGTCACTTACGGAATTGGGGTGTGTAGGCACCGATTACATTGCATTAGGATTTTTGTGTGCTTGCTTGTAAGGTGCGTTGAGCCCATAGAGTAAGTTGTGTTTGTCTTTTCATTTTCTTCTTGACTAATTGCTTCTTTGGGGGACTCGGGGCCTTGGGATGTCTTTTGGGCTTACCTGCATCCTTTCAGAAAGTTCCCCTTGACGTAATTGACATGGTTAGGCTCCCTGATGACGAGACCTGTCGATTACCTCTGTCGTTTTATGGTTCAGTTCCGGCACTTATACAGAATCTTGCCGTTGGTGCGTGGATGCCCAGAGTGCTTGATTTCTGTTTGTTTTTTGTCTATTTTAGTATAATTTTTTATCTATATCTGTTGGAATATTTATTAAACTAAAGAAAATCAGATTAAAAAATCATACAAATTACTCACGTGCAAAAAATTTTTGCAGTCTATTTAGGCAGCGCTGCAATCCCGTTTCAGAATTTTTTTATTTTCATGAATTTTAATGACGTATACACGTGCATTCAATTATTGGAACCGGTAGGCAGCGCTGCAATCGCGTTTCAGAATTTTTTTTCATTTTCATGAATTTTAAAGCTGTATACACGTGCTTTAAATAACAATTAACTTAACCTACAAATTTGTTAAACAAACGATTTTGGTGTTTTTAATTTCTGTTTATTATTGTATTTTTGCACGTGAGATTAATATAGGCTGATATATTTGTGATGCGGTCGCTCCGGAAGCGTTAGGGCCTGTTCACATAGCAGTCCTTGGGGTTGCGTTAAGGAAAAGATGACGTTGAGACGAAAATAAAGCAATCATATGCCTCCAAACGATTAGCAATGAAATTTTTAACGCCTATGATTGGTTTATTTTCGTCTTAACGTCATCTTTTCCTTAACGCAACTCAACGCAACGGACTCCTATGTAAACAGGCCCTTACTTGACAGAGGCCTACACAGAACACGGCAACTATTAGGGGAATTTACATACTGTCCGTGTTTGTTGCTTGCATTATTTATCAAACAACTCGAATTTTTTTCTTTAGAATCCCACCAGTGGGAAATTTGTGAGAGGCATTGCGAAGAAACTTTACCAAAGGTTTACGATTGAAAAGCTAACTAAGAGCATCAATGCTCATAGTAAAACTGCGCAGTTTTTCTGCTCGTGAATCTAATTTGAAAATTCCTTTTAATTTATTTTTTAATCCTTAAGTATGTGATCTGTCTCAGTATCGAAAATACCGCGCTGTAAAAAAATAATAACAGAACGCACATCAGCCACGAGTGTTTTACTGGCCTATCAACAGTCGCCAGGGTCAGATACACCCGATTAGCAATTCTCCTCGAATGTTTAACCCCCGCTCTCTCTTTCCAAATATTTGATCCCGATCATAATCCACGGTTCATGGAGCCTCTCTGCAACTTTTCCTCTCCTGTAACCCCGGGGGGGGTGTCGAAGCGGAAAATGCAATAAGAACGCTCGAGCGGGGCCCGGCATTAACTTACGCCGGTCCGGGAACGCGCTGAGCGCACGCACCGGCCTGCCGTCCCTTGTGTAGGGGGTCGCGTGCACTCGTTTAATCCCTAGTTTTAAAGGAAGAGATGAAAAGAATGACGTCGTTTAGATCGGTTTTTTTTTCTTCCTTTCGCCTGTGTCTGAGATTAATCGTTATCCAGATTCCTGAAAATTTCGGTGTCTCGGGCACAGCGACCATTTAAAAAGCTCGTAGCGTTAAACAGTTGATGAATTGCTCGTAATCCCAGTTCGGGAGACCCCCCGTGTTCAGAATGTTCTGTAAAAGGTATGTTTCCATGGGACCAGATTGCACTCTCACCACGCGTCATATGAAAATGATGTCCGGGTTTTCTCGATTTCTGCAGATACTGGTTTACGAACTCCTTCATCTTTAGCAAGTTGTATTCGCCGGTGACAATGTGTTTCAGTCACACATTAGTACAGGGATTCCCAACCTTTCTGTTTGCGGCACCCTTGGGAATGAGATTAGAAACTTGGGGCACGCATGTAAGAATTTTAGTCTTTTCAATTTTTTCAATATTAAATTAAAGTGGAATATATCTTACGAAGATGTTAAATTTAAGTTCAAATAAATGCAAACTTTATTTCTGATTTTATACTTTTATTAAAAGATATAAGTAACAAACACTAAACTAGGATATCTATATATTTAAGTTGCTAAGCCGACTTTTTGGGCAGTCCGTGAGAGAAAACTACTGGATCCATTTACTTCATTTTGGTCTTAAACGAAAGATTGTAATCTGTAGATTTGTCAAATTTGGTTTTTGTAACCGCAATTTCTATTAATCAGCGATAATTTACAATTAAAAGTTGGTTTATGCGCATGCTCAGTGACATGTTTAAATCTGGCTTTAGAAACTCATTGTTTCTGCGCATGCTCAGTGACATGTTTTAATGATTAAACACGTTTATTCCGAGAAGTCTCTCTAGATCTCTCTGCCATTTTTTTTTATTATGAAAAATTATGTTTGTGAAATATAAGACTAAACCTGATGGAAATTGTTTATTTCGCGCTGTTTAAT
The DNA here is from genome assembly GCA_907164885.2 of Dolomedes plantarius. Classification (NCBI taxonomy): domain Eukaryota; kingdom Metazoa; phylum Arthropoda; class Arachnida; order Araneae; family Dolomedidae; genus Dolomedes; species Dolomedes plantarius. The sequence goes on along the minus strand of OU015496.1, from coordinate 194,246,944 downwards.
TATCGATAATTTACAATTAAAAAAAATTGCTTTCTGCTCATGCTCAATGACATTTTTAAACCTGGGTTTAGATACTCACTAAGCCGCTTAAACACATAAATTTGTTTCTGCGCATTATTATGATTTTCAACATTTGACAATGATGTGTTGTGTATAATTTGTGTAAATTTATATTCCTCTTCTCAGACAAATCACAAGCCTGTAATTTGTCTAGGACCTGTTCCAGAAAATTAAATTTTGATGTATATAAAATGGGTTGTTATTCCTGGCTGTTGCTCTTTTTTGATAAAAACCTTAGTGGATATTGATTTTTTCCCATTTATTATTCTTTTGCACAAAAAGAGCAATTTTATCTAGTATGTCTGTGTGGAAACTGCTCTGCCATGTGTGGAGTAATTGTTTTGATGTGTTAAATTTTGTCAGTGTGTAATTGAATGATTACCTAGAAAAGACTTTTTTTCAATCTAAAAAAAAAGTACAGCTATAATATGTCCTTAAGTATGATTTTCATAAGCACAATATTTATTTCTGTTTGTTTCAAATTTATAATATGCGGTTAATCCCAGTTTCCAGGACTTTACTTTTTTCTTCTTTTTTATATGTAAACAAAATTTAAGTGTTAGAAAAAGTCATGCCTTATCAAAAGCAGTTACTAATGTTAAATTTTACAATGTACAAGCATATTCCTGACCTGATATAATGTCTTATTTAATTAATCAAACTATAACTAAAATCGAATTTGACTTAGCTATGGGTTTTGAAATTTCAGCCAGGACTGTGAAATTTGGTACAAACCATGTTTGTTTAACTGTTATATTTACAATGTGATTCAATCAACTGCTTGTTGACAGTTCTCTGTGTGTTTCCTCAGAAAATTCTAAAATATTTGTGAAATTGTATTTTTTTCTGCATGACTACAAAATTTAAGGTAACTTGAAATTTTGAATTTTTATCGCCACAAACTGAATAAAATATAGTAACTTAACTATGCAGTACTTCGTTACTTTATCTTTCAAACATTGCTTATTTGCACCTAGTGTATGGAATGAAAAGAATATCTTAAAGTTGTATATTTGCATAGGTATGAGCCAAAATCAGTGACAGTCGACAAAAACAAAGTACTATCAGTTGTATTCCATTGTACTTAATTGTACTAATTGAATTGTGGCTTAGATTACTGAAGTAGAAGGAATAGGGCAGTAAAATACTGCGCTGTGTGCAGGGCCCGATTATGAACGCTGGGGGCCCCTGGGCAGATGCTATTTGTGGGCCCCCCTTACGGACATTTGTAAAAATACATACTGTTAGAAGTACTAGGTGAATACACCAAGGTGGTTTTGGGGCCCCCTAACATCAGGGGGCCCTGGGCAAAGTCCCGATTTGCCCATGCGATAAAAAGGCCCTGGCTGTGTGGTAGTTTAGTATTTTCATTTACAGAGTGAGGATTTATGTCACTCATGATTATTTATATGCCACTCTGTAAATTATAATACAAAACTACAAAACTACAGTGCAGCTGAATAATTTACTGCCCCATTCCTCACATAGAAACACTTTAATACAGAAATTAATTACATTTAATTTTGTTTGACTGTTTTATTTATAATGTGATTCAATCAACTGCTTCTTGACTGTTCTCTGAGTGCTTCTTAAGAAAATGCTAAAATATTTGTGAAACTATTTTTTTCTGCATGACTACAAAATTTAGGTAACTTGAAATTTTAAATTTTTATTGCCACAAATTGAGAAAAAGATAGTAACTTAAGTATGCAGTACTTCGAATACTTTATCTTTTAAACATTGCTTATTCGCACCTAGTGTAAAGAATGCAATGAATATCTTAAAATTGTATATTTGCATAACTATGAGCCAAAATCAGTGATAGTCGACAAAAACAAAGTACTATCAATTGTATTCCCTTGTACTTCAAATGAGCTAGATTTAGCATTTTCTTCATTTACACATGGAAGTGTTTAAAAGAGTGTAAATTATCGATTTTTTTAAAAGGATATTGTGTCAGCATTTAAAAGATTGAGCTAAATGAATTCTTGTGCAGTGCTGTATTTATACTGAAGCAGTGTCTGTACTTGTAATTTTTTTGGCTACTATTAATTGTGATGCATATTTTGAATGTTATGAGCTCTAAATCTTAAATGAGAATAATCAGGTGAGTACATTTTAAATAATACTATTTAATTCAAAGTTTGTCTGTATAATATGATGTGTATATTTGAAAACTTTAAATGCAATACTGTTAGTTTTAAATACTATACTGTTAGTATAAACTTCACAGATTTGAATGTGTTTTATTTCAGATGGGAAGCACATCAATGTGATAACTATTTTAAAAGCTTTTATTAATGTATTTAATTGAAACAAAGACATCACATATAGTTCAGTGTATCATTTTATCAGAAACTTTTTTTATGTCAAAATAAATAGCTTTTAGAAGAAGGTTAGATTACTGAATACTATGATGTTAATATTTTAACATTTAGCTAAACTTTGTTTTAAATATATTTCATATCCTCCATATTCGTAATATTTTTCATCATCTGTATTCTCTACTAATTGCTTTAAAAAAATGCGGCATTTTGGCGAAAAGAAAAATAAAGCTTCCGGTAATTTAACATAGTGAATTATAAATATTCCTAATAAAGTTGAACATAGAATTATGAAAATATTTGTAAGTATTCCATCCACAAATTCAAAATCATTTGATTCATTTTTCTTTTGTTGCGTATCCAGGCATTACTCGTTTTTGTCGTTTTTATTTTATCAGTTCCGAAGTTTCCATGTTTGTTTACATTTGATGTCGCGCTGACGATGAATTTGGGCTGTCTGATTGGTTTACTGAGAGCATTCGCTTAAAATCTTCCGAGGTTTGCCGAACATTCCCTCGTCGGAGGGTGGTGCTCGGATCGGAGAGCGAACGGGCCATTTGAATGCCGATGTGCTAAGAGTTAGCAAAATTGAGGTTTGCTAAGGAGCTAAAACGTTACATTGAATTCGGCCGTAAATATGAAATCTGTTTTTCTCTACCAGCTCTACTTTTTTAGATACATCCACTTATCTATCAATGTTTTTTTCTATTCAATACATTCAAGTATGGGTGATTTAATCCTACTTATTAACCGTCTGCCGTCCAGTTAGTTCCAGGAAAATCCGCTAGAATAAATAAGAATTGCCTGTCCGGTAACTGTAGTGACCTTCAACGTTTCAAGTAGAGTTGGGGATAGTTTGTGAGTTCTCGACGTGCAGGGTAGATCGAAGTGGGCCTCGCGTGATATTTCTGTTTAGGAAAGAGTTGTTAACCCAGTGACGTAGCGAGTATAACTGGCGCCCGGGGCACGATACCTTTTTGGCGCCCCCCCGAAAAACATATAGTAATGTAATGTATAGAATTAGTTAAAAAGATGAAATGTTTGGCGCCCCTCTGCGACTGGCTGCCGGGGCAAGGTAGACCCCCCTTGCCCCCCCCCGCTCGCTACGCCACTTTGTTAACCTAAAACGTAGTTACCTAAAGTTAACCTAAGGTTAACCTGAAGTTAACCCCTAAAGTTAACCTAAAATGTACTGTGTTGTAGATTGTTGTATTTGTGTTGTAGAATGGAAATAAAATGAGTTCAAGTAGAAGAACTTGTGTAAATCATCCGGATGTGTTTTGCTATATATGCGGAGAATACACGTTAAAAGAAAACAAAAAACTGTTAGTGACTTTTAAAAGAGATCTTGGATACTTTGGTGTTAGGCTTGTTGATGAGGATAAAATCTGGGCACCGCATCTGGTCTGTAAAACTTGTACAGAACATTTACGACAGTGAAAACCGGGAAAAGGAAAAGTCTGAAATTCGGCGTACCGATGGTTTGGAGAGAACCCAAAAACCTCTTCGATGACTGTTATTTCTGCCTAGTAAATATTAATGGAATCAATCAAAGCAAGTGGACATAGCCTGATTTAGTCTCTGCAAGACGCCCGTCCCTCACTCAGAGGAAGTGCCGATCCTAACGTTTCACCAGCTACCAGAGCTCTGTGAGGACTAGTATTGTCCCTCTGATCACCTTTCTGATACCAATGAAGGTGACAGTGATTATGAGGGGATGTCATCAATTCCTCAACGTTTCAACCAGAATGAATCAAATGACCTCACCAGAGATCTCAACCTGTCAAAAGAAGCTTCCGAATTACTGCTTCCAGGTTGAACGACAAAAATTTACTGGAACAAGGAACCAACATTACCTTTTATTGTACAAGTGAAAATGATCTGCTACCCTTCTTCTCTCAAGAAGACAATCTTATATTTTGTCCCGATCTTAGAGCACTCCTGGGAAAAATGGGTCTTCCTGGATATTTTCCAGATGATTGGCGACTATTTATTGACAGCTCAAAGCGAAGTTTGAAATGTGTCCTTCTACACAAGGGGAACAAATATGGTTCAATACCAATTGCTCACTCAACGAAAATGAAAGAAGAATATGACACCATAGCTTTGGTCTTGGAGAAGATAAAGTATCATGAACATCAATGGGTGATTTGTGTGGACTTAAAAATGGTAAACTTTCTCCTTGGACAGCAAAGTGGCTACACCAAATATCCTTGCTTCGTGTGTCTCTGGGATAGCAGAGACAAAACATGCCACTGGGTTAGAAAAAAGTGGCCTAGGAGAGAAAACATGGACGTTGGGGAAAAGAATGTCATTAACGACCCCTTAGTTGGACGAGAGAAAATCCTCTTTCCTCCACTGCATATCAAACTGGGCCTAATGAAGCAGTTTCTAAAGGCTCTTGATAAGAACGGATCATGCTTTGCATATAAAAAGTAAAAAATGCCTAAGTTGAGAACGGAAAAAATTAAAGCAGGAATATTTGATGGCCCACAAATAAGACAACTCATTAAGGATCTTGCTTTCGTAAATTCCATGAATGGGGCTGAGCGAAAAGCCTGGACTTCATTTGTTGCAGTTGTCGGGAGTTTTCTGGGCAAAAGCAAAGCTGAAAACTATGTTGAACTGGTAAACGAGATGCAAAACAGTTTCAGATTCCTTGGGTGTAACATGAGCATTAAGCTGCACTATTTACATATTTCTTCTTTATGTGTCCACCCGAAAAATACGAGATAGAAATTTACATAAATGTTTTTGAAACACACCTGTGTATTTCTCTAAAATAGATTATTTAGTAACTATTTTTACAACTGCGTCATTATGTGATTTATGCTTAATAATCAAACATATGATTGATCATTCATTTGTTTGTTCTATTCTACGTTCCAGACTTAAAATGGATATAGTAACTTAGATTGCAAACTTAGCAAATCCCTTTAAATTTAAAGATGTGAGTGACATAGTTTTCTGATATGCCCTACAAAGTTGAGAACTGGTTCATTAAGGACTTGTTTATTTCCATTTTTATCCAATCAACCTCTCTTTATTTTTAAAATAATAGGAACTTGGAAAGAATTATTTAAACAAACAGTAATGAAAGAAAGTACAAAACCTTTATTTCAAATGGCATCAATAATCCCTTTAAAGGAAAAACAAGTTTTGAAAATTCACCATAAATCATTGGTAAATGATTTTTTGCAGTTTCATGACTAATGAAGAAATCTAAATATTCATGCGAAATCCCCTGTTTTTTATCACTTCAACCGTTTCATCAAATTCGCTTCCCATCTCAGTGATTGACGAGCAATTAGTTCCCCTTGACGAGGGGAGCTGAAAATGGTTTGCCAAAACGGAAATAGAAATCAAACGCAATTTCGCTTGACTCATTTTCTATGTAAAGGGGAATTTTTCCCCTTCAAATGTATTTTATATTATTCGAGTAACTATCTGAAGAAAACTATCATTTTTCCAAAATTATTATTTAATTATAATCTTTTAGAATTACAATTTACAAATAATTTAATAATAACTTAAAAATTATCATTTAATATAAATTTTAATAATAATGATTTGATAATATAATTTGCACTTTAATTTTATTTTATAACGCAAGAATTAATCAATTTTGAATTATATTAAAGTCAATGTTCTGCAGCGAAGTTCGTTAATTGAAAGTTTTCGTTAAAAGGAATCTCGTAATACATCGAGACCGTGCTGTAAATTCTTCAGTTGGCAATTTAATTCCTTTTTATGACCTTGCAAAGAGATAGACCGGTAATTTTTTTTTTGTTTAAAAACTCCCTTTAATACTCCGAAACTAATGAAACACCACACCAGTGGCACTTCTTTTTTTTCCTACAAGTGTAGAGTCAAAAGATTAAATATTGTTAATTTTACTATAAAATTCAAATCTTCAAGCAATTAATGTAGCGAATCAAAAGTTTTGCATCACAAATAAAATTCTGATGTAAGGGAAAATTTCACTAAAAATGACCTCACAGTTAAGTGTTGCATTCAAAGCGACATTTAAGTATGTATAAACAAAAACAAAAATAAAATAGAAAAATAATTTTAATTGCAGTGATTCGTTCATCGTCATTCCTCTCAAATGTAGTTATTTATTTCCCGTGTGTAATAATATGTACTGTTGTTATTTATTTATTTATTTATTTATTTTTGCATATCGAGAGATTATCCTTATATACTGACACTATATAATACAAATGCTAAAAAAATACTTTATGAAGTATAATGTGCTTCTTAACTCGAATGTAACGAACGCATCTGTTACGATACCTTAAAATTTATAATAAGAGCTCTAGTATCTCCTTGTATACGCGCTATAGTGCAATACGTCATCCTATAAACGTATCAATTCAAACGTCACCCTCCCCTCGACCACTCCAGTTTCAGCATTCACGGTGCAGTTGCGAGCAAACGCAAATTTCGCAAGCAGCAAACTTCCAAAAAAAACTCCCACGCTTTGCATTTTCTATGGACTGAATGCTTAATATGGGATCAAATTGAAAGGCGACGCGTTTATAACACAAGAGCGGGGCCCTCTCTTCGAGTGGGCCCTCGAACTCCGCGGGCCGACTGACAGTTTAGGGACAACAGTGACATTCCCTGCCAAGATAAGGGCCCTCAGACTTTTTTTTTTTTTTATTATTCCTGGAAAGATTCGGTGTAATATTGTAGGGATAGATTTTTGGCGAGAGGGAGAGAGCAGAGTTTTTGCGTTGGAGATTCTCGATATCTCTATATTTAAGTTGCTAAGCCGACTTTTTGGGCAGTCCGTAAAAGAAAACTACTGCATCCATTTACTTCGTTTTAGTCTTAAACGAAAGATTGTAATCTGTAGATGTGTTAAATGTGGTTTTTGTAACCGCAATTTCTATTGTTCAGCGATAATTTACAATTAAAAATTGATTTCTGCGCATGCTCAGTGGCATGTTAAAATCTGGCTTTAGAAACTCACTTTTTTGTGCACATGCTCAGTGACATATTTTAATGATAAACACGTTTATTCCGAGGAGTCTCTCTAGATCTCTCTCTGCCATTTTTATTTTTTATGATAATTATGTTTGTGAAATATAAGATTAAACCTGAAGGAAATTGTTTATTTCGCGCTGTTTAATGAGTGATAATTTGCAATTAAAAAAATTGCTTTATGCGCATGCTCATTGACATTTTTAAAATCTGTCTTTAGATATTCCCTAAGCACGAGACCGCTTAAACGCATTAATTTGTTTCTGCGCATTATTATGATTGTCAACATTTGGCAATGATGTGTTGAGTATAATTTGTATATTAGTGCATGTATTTACTATCTAGCCATCATGTTTTGACGGGTACCAACTAGTAATTACTTTAATGCACAAAATACGGAACTTTGGGTATTGTACAGAAGATGATACGGTGAAAGGGTGTCTACGAAGGTCGGCTTTAATCATATTTTAATTCGTAATACCAAGTGAGTCAGAATTAAAAAATAAGCGTCTTTCCCACTAATTCAAATTCAGTCTCCCAGACATCTTTTTTTCCCCTGGAAAGATTCAGTGTAATGCTGTAAGGATGGATTTTTGGCGAGAGGGAGAGCTTTGGCATGGCGAAGTATTCTTGGTATAATTACTAAGATGCACAAAATACGGTAATTTAGGTATTGTATCTAAGAATATGCTGTGAAAAGGTATCTACGAAGCCCAATTATATTTTAATTCGTAATACTAAGTGAATCAGAATTTAAATATTAGCTCCCTGCCACCTCATTTTGTGTATGATCATTAGAAAAAAAATCAGTTTCGTTTCAACTGAATTAAAATTAATTAATTCATTCATTCATTTCTTTAATCATATTTTAATTCATAATACTAAGTGAATCAGAATTTAAATATTAGCTCCCTGCCACCTCATTTTGTGTATGATCATTAGAAAAAAAATCAGTTTCGTTTCAACTGAATTAAAATTAATTAATTCATTCATTCGTTTCTTTAATCATATTTTAATTAATAATACTAAGTGAATCAGAATTTAAATATTAGCTCCATGCCGCCTGATTTTGTGTATGATCATTAGAAAAAAAATCAGTTTCATTTCAACTGAATTAAAATTCATTCATTCATTCATTCGTTTCTTTAATCATATTTTAATTCATAATACTAAGTGAATCAGAATTTAAATATTAGCTCCATGCCGCCTGATTTTGTGAATGATCATTAGAAAAAAATCAGTTTCATTTCAAATGAATTAAAATTAATTAATTCATTCATTCGTTTCTTTAATCATATTTTAATTCGTAATACTAAGTGAATAAGAATTTAAATATTAGCTCCATGCCATCTGATTTTGTGTATGATCATTAGAAAAAAATCAGTTTCATTTCAAATGAATTAAAATTAATTAATTAATTCATTCATTTCTTTAATCATATTTTAATTCGTAATACTAAGTAAATCAGAATTTAAATACTACCATGCCGCCTGATTTGTGTATGATCATTAGAAAAAAAAAATCAGTTTCATTTCAACTGAATTAAAATTAATTCGTGTTAATTTTAAAAAAAGTTCCTCTTAATATTTTTATAAAATTTTGCATTCAGTTTTAATTGGATTATAAAGAAATTTTAACTCGGTTTATGGATCTAAACGTACCTAAATATATTTGTGCCTGTTTTGAATGTCTTTATATCTACAAGTTGTGATACATATATGTTAAAAGCTATAAATTACACTTATTAATTCAGAACTAAAATAAATTACAAACATGATGTGAAAAAAGTAATTAAAGGAATATAATTAGCACTTCTAGACTGAGGTAACTTTAAAAAAATGTCTTACAGCTCTAATTACATTTCCAAAAAATGTAAAGGAGATAAAATTTCTTTAAAAAATTAACACTGGAAAGGAATTAACATTGAAAAATGGGAATGTAAATGTGTTACTTGCATATGTGAAGGCGAATTGACAATGAGAATACAATAGTAAATTTTGCTGGAACTACGTAAGAGTAAATTAAAAGAACATAAAAAAGTAACTACTTTACATTTTCTTGGAAGTATTCGAAACTGTGATTCTGTAATTTCTCCCATTGATAAATACGTAAAAACACTGCAAGCATCAAATATCTATTTTATGATACGTGGAACTAAAGGAATCAGTTTAAAACTGAAGCCTATTTTTTGGCAGTATTTCATCTAAAACATTTTAAAATTTTTATTTATACTTTATCGATAACAGATTCTGTTTTTATTAATATGTTCTTATTAAGTTAGAAATTATAAAGTTAAAAGTTTGAATAAATTTATATATTTTTTAAACTTTAAAATTCGAAATTAAGATGTCTAAATTTAGAATAATCTATTTTGAAGCGAAAAATCATGTCAACACGTACGTTTTTGTGTTTATAAAACTCAAAGATCATAAAAGATGAATAAATGTGTGCCAAGTTGACAGATTTTCAATATTTCATTTTTTTTTAATTCTGTTAAAATGATATATTGACATTTTAACAGCTTTAAATTTCGATTCTATTCATGCATTATTTATTTAATTTTCTAACTTAAAGAAATATATTTAAATATTTTACCTTGAATTTTAGCTTCTGAAGTGCCACTTCTAAAATGTTTTTATTCGGGGATTCCCAACCTTTTTATGTTTGCGGCACCCTTAGGAATGAAATTAGAAACTCGGGGCACCCTTGCCAGAATTTTAGCCCTTTTTTCAATAATTTTAATATCAAAGTAGAGGGGAATATATTTCAGGAACATTGATACTATTAAATCATGGCGGATTAAATAATTCCCTTTAGATCAGTGGTTCCTAACCTTAGGTACGCGTACCAGTACCGGTACGCGGACAAGCAGCTACCGGTGCGCGAATGATTTTACAATTTAAAACAAAAATCTATTAAAAATCTGTACTGCAAAAAAAAGAAAAGAAATGACTATAATAACTAATAATCCATACGTTTTAATATGTTAGTTTGGAATTTCTTATCCATTGTTTGTGTTGTAATACTTTATTGGGATTTACCTAATCTCAAAAGATGCCGACTACACCTGAATGTGTTATCTATGACCGCCCCATAAAAATTTGGCACTCGCCTGCGAATTATAACTGCGTCTATAACTGTGTTTGCGAATTATAACTGTGTCTGAGAAGTTTCTTGCCAATCGGTAAAATTTTTAACGCCATTTGCGACCACATATTTATGTGAAAAATGATTTTCTGCAATGACTGCGATGAAAACCCAAATATAGAGCTTTGCTGGACATTGAATCGGATCTTCGCCTTAAACTGACAAACATTGAGCCCGATATTACTTCTTTAGTTAATAATAAACAGGCCCAACCTTCTCACTAATTATACATTTTTTAAAGTGGTTATTATATTTTATGTATATGTTTAGCAATAAAAATATATCCCAAGTTACTTGTCTTTATTACAAATGTTCTCCATTGCATTTTATTCCCCATTTCAAAATTCTTGGTCTACTGGTACGTCATCAAATTGTTTACAACGTACAGGTAAGGTACTATAAAAAGGTTGGGAACCCCTACTTTAGACCAATAAGGCGAGGCAGTTTGGTTACGTGAGACAAGAATAAAATGAACATTAATTTCTCAAAAACGTAAGCATTAAAATAAACGATACTCACAACCCGTGAGGGATTCGTATAATACACGGCAGGAACCGATGTCTCTCGGTATACCGTTCACATTATAAAGGACCATAAGCAGTAACAATAATAAAAGTCGTCAACGCCGTCATGGTATACAGTTAACACTTATACTCATTGTCAATGAGATGCAAGAAATAATATACACTTAAATAAACAGTTGCTAACTCAACTAACCAGCCTTAATCGGCAACTAACTTAAGAAGCCGTGATACATGCAATTGTGACGTTATGGTCAGGGCCTTTTTATCGCATGGGCAAATCGGGACTTTGCCCAGGGCCCCCTGATGCTAGGGTCCTCCAAAACTGTCCTCTTTAACTTGCAAAATCTCTTTAACGATGATTCTTAACACCAAAATAGATAGGGTGCGAGATAAGTGAAAGTTTTTAATTTCGCTTTCTGCTTTAGGAAAAATGTTAAACTATCAGGTTGTATCAGACGTACAGCAGAAGGTGAAAGGAGTTTTCAATTTGATGTGAAACATGTTTATGAATGCTTCATCTTATCAGCCATACACTGTAATAGCAAATATAGGACTCGCATGCAGGATTGTTTGGTCTAAATCTTTATTTGAATAAAAATTTAAATCACACGATTTTTTTTAATCCTGATTTTTAACAACTTTTCCTCACACGCTTGGTGTATGCATCTAGTATTTCTAATAGATACATGGATAGTTCTGATTTTTATAAATGTTCGTAAGGGGGGGGGCGCCCAAATAGCATCTGCCCAGGGGCCCCCAGCGTTCATAATCAGGCCCTGGTTATGGTTAGTTGTTGAGTAAGTACGTTTTACAAGGAGTTAATAACACACATCAGTGGAGTTAACTTTGGTGGTTTAGCCAACCGTAAATCCTTGATTATAAGACGCACTTTTTTTTTCACATTTTAATCCGCAAAAATGCGGGTGCGTATTATATTCATGTTACAAAAAAAAACGAAGTTTTAAACATTGAATAAATGACAAATAGATGAGCTGTATTCTAGTGAAAGTGATTAAGACTGATAATTTCACTGTGTTGTTTGTTTTGATTTAAAAATTTGTAAAAAAATTTCTACCGAATTTGACGTTTTTTTTATTTTTTATTACAAATTTTATTTATGTTGATAAATATTTGCGCAATTTTTAAATAAAATATTGAAAAGTTATGGGTGCGTATTATAGTCGAATTTTAATTTTATTCTCGAAAATTTCGCTCAAAATCAAGCATGCGTATTATAGTCGAGATTTTACGGTAAATGTAACAAACATGTTACATTTCTGTTCAAACAAATACTGACTCCGTTGCTGATTTTATTCATCTATGGAAAGATATAGGTAACAAACACCAGAATAAGATATATTAATAGCTTCAAAAATAGCCATGGGATTCAGCATAGAATGACACCAGAGGACTACGATGGAAATCGCGGAAAAGAGTTTTGTTCAGACCTGCCAACTTCAGTAAGGGCAAAATCCTGCAATATTCTACTGTACATAAAATAATCAGCATAACGACATAACACAAAACAGTATAATAAAAAATTATAATAAAAGAATTATAATGTATACTTACTTATAGTTTATAGGATCTCATTAATAATATTACATAGTTCAAAATATTTCCCTACTGTTCAGCTCATCTTGAAATTATAATAAACAAAAGTTATATATTTTAAATTTGTAATCATACATTTTAATGTACATCATATTTGCACTAGCAGGGACCCCAGCGGTCTATATTTTGAGTACATCTATTTCTTTATAATGTTTGTTTTAATTAATTGCAAAAAATCTCGGAATTTTTGTAGCATTTACTGGAGCTGATTTTGCTGTTTTGAAAAAATTCATTGTCAAATTATTCTTCATAACAGTGTCCTTGTGGGTTCGATTTGCATATTAGCAAATTTTCTAAGGTTTCCCTTGACATAGATGACCTGAACTGAGTAGATATTTTTGTTATGTAACTAAAATTCCTCTCACGCTCTGCATTACTGTGAGGGATTGTTAATACCAGCGTTATTTTTTTACGTTTAGGAATTATATATATAATAGCCGTTGTCTCTGTATAACACTTCCGGGCTGTACTCATCTTTCAATTGAAGCCCTCAGTAAACAAACAGCCGGTTAGGCTTAATTTCAATTTCAGATGTGGATCAGAATTTTTTCTTACCTAAAAATTAATATCTTCTCCATCAAATCACGTTTGTTCAGCTTATTTTTCTATAAAACATTCAGAACTAAAAAAAAATTGAATGCTTTTAGCTGTATATTTAACAGTTTTTAAAAATCTGTTTACTTTTGCGATGAATTCTGAAAGTAAACAAACTTGAATGTGAATGAATCAAGTAGCTCAAGTATTCATATCGCGTAGTGAGCTATAAAAAACTGGATGGAAGTCTACTACTCCAATCGCATGAAAAACTAAATAAATAAAAAATAATGAAAGGGTTTGTTTTTACAAGGTGTGGATTAAATGTAATATTGTTAGATAATTCGGGATATTTTTTAACTTTCATATACTTTTTCCATTATGACGTCATTATTAGTATTATGACGTCAAAATGACGGGTTACCTTCTAGTCCGGTAATAATAGTGTCCATTCCGGAAACCCGGAAGATGCATTAAAAATCCGGCATTGCCGGGCTAAATCCGGAAAGTTGGCAGGTCTGTTTGTTTTATTAATAAGAAACTTGCTATTAGCACAAATGCTTAGAGCAATGCAATAGTTGCTTAGAGCACAAATGTGTGTTATCGAGCACCTGTCGGGCATGAGAATCATTCATTCATTCAAGTTAATATTTATTATAAGGGGACCCTACTAATATTTCTTTGTTTATAAAAACAATCTTTCGGCACCCCTGACCGATCTCATGGCACCCTAAAGTATCGCGAGTTTCTAATTTCAATTCCCAAGGGTGCTGCAAACATAAAAAGGTTGGGAATCCCCGAATAAAAACATTATAGAAGCGGCACTTCAAAAGTCGAAATTCAAGGTAAAATACTTAAATGTATTTTTGGAAGTTAGAAATTTAAATAAACAATGCATGAATAGAATCGAAATTTAAAGCTGTTAAAAAGTCAATATATAATTTTAGAAGAATTTGAAAAAGAAATATTGAAAATCGGTCTACTTGGCATGCATTTATTCATCCTTTATGATGATCAGTTGGGAATCACAGTTTTTATTACATTACTTGGGGAACGAGTCAAACAACAGCGAAAAAAGTTTTCTTCTTTGTATCTGTATTGTTGCTGCGGGAGAAATAATTTACAGGCATGTTCGAACTGGTGGGTGGAAAAGGAAGAAGACCAGCGTATAAAAAAGACTTCCGAGTGATAAAATATTCCTTAACAATGTATCTGAAGATCTGAAATTTTTATTTACATTCCAATTCCTAGATTGTTGGTACGTTCGGTTAATAACGTCCACTTTACCGTAGTTATATAAATATTTTAAGATGAAATTTATCTAATTTAAATTATTTTCTCATGTTTATTTTTGTTTCAAATGTGAATCAGTTTTATATTCATGTGCTTTATGTATATATATATATATATATATATATATATATATATATATATATATATATATATGTGTTAAGGCTCTTTTTGTTCAGCCTCTGTAGAATCATATCTCAAAAATTCTGCCTAATCGCTACAGAAAATGTAGTCAGTAATAATGAACAACTATGCTCGATTATTAGTTTTAAAGCAGTTATCTGTCACGAGAACTAAATTAAATTCTGTACAACAATTGCGGATTTCACTACATTAGAAGTGTTTAGTTTTAGTCTACTTAATATTAAAATAGTTTATACACGCGCAGTGTTATCAAACGCATATTTTCTGCGTTTTGTTCTAATGAAATATATTTTGGAGTACCCTTCAGTTAGTGGCCCTTATCTACAGTTTTTTAAATTTTTGTTTATTTATTTATTTAATTCGGGGGAATCTGTACAGTTGTTAGCTGATCCTTTGAAAATATTTTTCTAGGCGGAGTAAATTTTCAGGGTCTTCTCTAGCGAAACAACATGTAATATATTATGAGGAACAACGCACAAAAAGCAGAACCCCCCCCCCCACACACACACACACATACACACACACACTTCCCCTTTCATCGTCGGATAATTTATTTGGTTGAATGGTTGAATCCCCTGTCTTGAGGTTAGGATATCTGAGTTCGTATAGCAGACCAGGCAGAATAACGTATTTATGATGCTTTTTGATCGCTTGAAAGAACCCTAATAAACCGTTAGGAAGCATACGACAAATTTTAATGAAAGTTAATAAATTTTAAAAAAGTTACAAACAAACAAAAGAATGGAAAAAATTTGTAAGACCAAAATTCTGTTTCCTTTGGCCCCAAAAAGTAAGGGGAGGGAGTGAAGATGACAATCGAAAATAAGAAGTTCTTCGCATCACCGAGAACACTTTTTTGGAATACTGACCACGAGGTTGAAATACCTGGGTTTGAATACTTGTCGTTGCAGAAACTCGTTATAAAATATACAAATATAAATTCGCAATTTTAATGCGAATAAAATTAACTGTCTATTCACATGATTAAGGAAAATTTGATCGGATATTGCATTTTGTTATCATAAACGGGCGTTTACAATGATTCGTTTATTCCTCATACCATTATAACGAGTTCCAGAAGCTCTATAAAAGACACGTGAAAGGACAAGAAATAGAGAACTGTGTTTATGGAGACAGCTATCTAGCTTTCTAGCGTCATGTTATCTGAGAAAAGTATGAGCAGCCAATACTTTTCAGAAGGTATTCCCCAATACATTAGAATAAAAGATTTTGTCAGAAAAACTCTCACTTTACGATTATGGCGAATCAAGAGATAACTTCTTCTCATCCTAACCAAGCTGCCTTGAACAGGCCATGGCCCAGTGTTAAGAAATAAGATCTGTAACTCAATCGAAAGAATAAATTAAATGCACCTGAATCTAACTCGTAACTCATACTTGTAAACACCCTAAGGTTAAATACGAGTAAGAATCGATCACTCCACGTACTATCTTATGCTATCTGATTTCTACTCGTTCTATAAATTCCCTTCATCTAAACTGAAGTGCCACTGAATTAGGGATACCTACCTAGTAACGAGTTGGGCCTCCTCTGGCCTTGATAACGGCTGCCACACGACGAGGCATAGATTCAACAAGTTTCTGGAAACGTTCCACGGGAATGGCTTGCCAAATATTGGATAAAGCTGTCCATAATTCAGTAAGGTTCTTTTGTGCTGTGTGATGGCCTTTCACGCCTTGTTCAAAAACATCCCAAAGATGCTCAATAGGATTTAAGTCTGGGCTTCTAGGTGGCCAATTCATGACAGAGAAGTCAGAGGAATGCTCATCCAACCAGCCAGTAGCCAACCGGGACTTGTGAGAGGTATAGTTGTCTTGCTGGAAAAACTCCATTACCGTGCGGATAACAGAACAGCATAAACGGATGGAGGTGATCACCCAGCAACTTTACGTACCGAATTGCATTTGAGGGAGGTTGGTACACGCACCAAAGATCCCAAACTGTGTCACGAAAAAACACCCCAGACCATGATTGAGCCACCATGCCCTTGTACAGTTCTAGCCAGGCATGCAGGATCCATGGCTTCATGAGCCTGACGCCATATTATCTGCCTCCCGTCGGCGTTAAGTACTCGGAATCGAGACTCATCACTCCATGCTACTCGTTTCCAGTCCTCTACACTCCAGTCTCTGTGCTCTCTTGCCCAGGCAAGACGTGCAGCCTGATGGCGAGTATAGAGCAATGGTACTCTCGTAGGTCTACGGCTCCCGAAACCCATACGGGGAAGCGAGCGTTGCACAGTCCGTTTACTGACTGTACGACTGGCACCGTCATTAAACTGGGTGGTAATTTGAGCTAATGTTTGGCTTCGCTGGCTACGTACAATACGCCTGAGCCGTCTCTCACCACGCACTGTCAAGGCTAATTGTCCTTTGCAGTTTGCCCGATCGCTATTTTTTTTCCACCATCCATGTATTCTTGGTATACTCTTGACACTGTCGACCTTGAAAATCCTAGCTGTCTGACGATTTCGGAAATTGAATGGCCCATGCATCGCGCACCTACGATTTGTCCGCGATCGAAGGCGTCTAAATCAGGCAGTTTACCCATACTGGCAATTCCAACAACTAATTCAGAACAACCACAGTACGCGCTATATATGCAGTTACCACAGCGCCCTCACTTGCTCATACATGATGCGCAGCGCTACACAATTTGCATAGACTTTGCTATCCCTAATTCAGTGGCACTTCAGTGTATATTATACTCTGATGCAACTCTAAAGTTTGGTTGATAGAAAGAAGTAAAGGGTCTACGGTAAACATGGTCATAAGATAATTGGCGACAGGAAAGAGTACTTGGTTGAAAAAAAAAATGTGATCGCTTACCAGGTGTTAAAACTATTGCTTAACATTTTTAAAGCCCATAGGAAATAATATTTTTCTTCTTTATACAATATTAATTCCGTCCGAAATCAGTAGTAAGGAATGAGATTGATTTCAGCCTGCTTTATAATGATGTCCTTTCAGCATTATCGGGCTCTGATTATAACTATTAGTTTTCTTACTTTGCATTATCGTGTTTTTTACACAGTGTGGTATCTTTTCATCAAGTGGGTACTAATGCATTGGGGAAAAAAAACACTTTCTTGAATTAAACGCTCTTGAGCAGTCTCTTCAAACTTCTTCCGGACTAATGATGAAGATTTTTTTCTGTTTATACCGCTCAATTATCATCGATTCATCGGAAACGTTTTCGGCAAATCGCTCTTTGCAGGAGACCCGTGATTGCAGGATCCGACGGGCACAGGAAGGAAAAGAAGGGCACCAAGGTTTTTGTTGAAAGAGCTCTCGAGAGCTGCCCCTCAACTCCGTCACGCAATGCTGCCATCATTCTTCGTCTTTGTCGCGCAATGGAAAACATACACTTGTAATGGGGGGTTGCTCGAGGTGACGTTTCTTTAGATGCGATGTCGGCGTTTTCCCTTTCTTCGTCATCCTTTTTTCTACCCTCAAGAGCCCTCTGTCTTCGATTTCGAAAAAGAACCCCCGACGTGGGCCAATGGCGAACGACTGACTCACGTCCATATTCTTGGCAGAAATGCTTGGGGCGAACAAAGATGAGAGGCAAAATCAAACGAGCTCTTCAGAAGGTTTTCTGATAAACAATATAAAAAAAAGACGCCCTGGAGGTCATTGCTAATTTTGTTTATTTACTGTTTACTTTCTCCGAATTTTCTTTTATTTGGTTTCTTTGTGACGAAGATTTCCTCTTGGGACACAAAAATCGATAAATGTATCGATCAATAGATTCTATATGCCACTATAATAGTTACAGTAAACGATGACGAAGCCGAATGTTAAATATAAAAATCAATATCTTACATTGAAAGAGAGAAAATCTCACAAAAGTCTTCGGACATTATTATGATACTAGAAGGTAACCCGTCATTTTGACGTCTTAATACTAATAATGACGTCAAAATGGAAAAAGTATATGAAAGTTAAAAAATATCCCGAATTATCTAACAATATTGCATTTAATCCACACCTTGTAAAAGCAAACCTTTTCATTATTTTTTATTTATTTAGTTTTTCATGCAATTGGATTAGTAGACTACCATTCAGTTTTTTACAGCTCACTACGCGATATGAATACCTGAGCTACTTGATTCATTCACATTCAAGTTTGTTTACTTTCAGAATTCATCGCAAAAGTAAACAGATTTTTAAAAACTGTTAAATATACAGCTAAAAACATCCAATTTTTTAAGTTCTGAATGTTTTATAGAAAAATAGGTTGAACAAACGTGATTTGATGTAGAAGATATTAGTTTTTAGGTAAGAAAAAATTCTGATCCACATCTGAAATTGAAA